>JAKUCV010000782.1:0-29729 GCA_028386065.3 Turnera subulata
AATATTAAGGAATTGGAATCTATTTCCTAAAAGGAAAATTTTATTAAATTAAATTAAATTATATTATTATTTAGTAGGTGTACCACCTTGTATATAATGAGCATAATAATTTTTCCTTTCAATTAATACTAATCAATGCTAAAAGTGAACTCCATGCTTCATCCCCAACGGCGTACTGAGGGGCCTGGGATGGCTATTGCCTACTGCCTCCCCACTATCCTTTGAGGGACCTTCCCACTATTGCCTACTGCGCAGGATAACCATATGGGAAATTTGGTTTCAGGTTTTGTATTTGATTTTTCAAGCGAAAGAAGTCATCTTGTAGGATTTTGAATCAACAACCTGATATTTTGACTAGAGTATCCATTAATTGAATGATGGTTTAATCTGCCAATTTCCCAATTTATTGTTCTGTCAGTGTGTTGAAACATATCAGGATCAGGAGGATTATTAACAAATTTAGATTCTATAATTAATCAATAACTTACTCTTAATTTTAATTAAAATAGGCAAAATAGACGCAATTGTAATGTGAGATAAATATATATATATATATATATATATATATATATATATATATATAAGAACTCAAATATACTTAACGTATTCAAAACAAGTAAAATAAGTAGGAAGACTGAGGGGAGAATTTAACCTCTTAGTTAAAGAGGAGGTTTACTTAGTAAGTATTTTAATTTTATAAATATTTTTAATTACCAACACATTAGCACATACTCAAATTGTTGTTGTGAATAAGTAAAATATAGTATCTCTAAATTACATGCATTTATTAAGCCTTAAAATTCTATATATTCTACACTTAACCACTTCTTCCAGCTTCAAGGGCAACATTGGCATTCCTGCATTTAGTCTCGAGCTTTATACAGCTAACCAAACATAATTTCAACACAATAGTCCCACTCAGTGTCCACCAAACTAAACGCTACATTGGACAGTACAATTGTTCAGTCCAGTCCAGTCCAGTGAACCAAAAGCACCCTTGGGGACCTGGCTGGGATGGCTAGCTAGTATCATTTTTTGGTATATTTTTAAATAAGTCTTCAAATTATACAAATTTGATTTATTTTATTTTATTTCTTTTCATACAAGTCCTTATCATTACAAAAACTAATTCTTGATATTTTATAAATTCTTTTATTGGATTCTTCATTTTACNAGTTTAAGTCTTCCGCTGTGCATGTTTTCATTATTATTGGGCCATTGGGCCGGGTTGAGATTTTATTGTTGTTATTATTATGGGCTGTTGAGCCCGAGTTATTGTTGTTCACACTGTATGCTTGGGCTTATTTTGGTTGGGTCGTCACAGTTCCGGCACGTGTTTACCGTGTACGGTAAATACGGGTCGGGGCGCTTCAGCTATTGCCTACTGCCTCCCCACTATCCTTTGAGGGACCTTCCCACTATTGCCTACTGCGCAGGATAACCATATGGGAAATTTGGTTTCAGGTTTTGTATTTGATTTTTCAAGCGAAAGAAGTCATCTTGTAGGATTTTGAATCAACAACCTGATATTTTGACTAGAGTATCCATTAATTGAATGATGGTTTAATCTGCCAGTTTCCCAATTTATTGTTCTGTCAGTGTGTTGAAACATATCAGGATCAGGAGGATTATTAACAAATTTAGATTCTATAATTAATCAATAACTTACTCTTAATTTTAATTAAAATAGGCAAAATAGACGCAATTGTAATGTGAGATAAATATATATATATATATATATATATATATATATATCTATATATAAGAACTCAAATATACTTAACAAGGTAATAGTATTCAAAACAAGTAAAATAAGTAGGAAGACTGAGGGGAGAATTTAACCTCTTAGTTAAAGAGGAGGTTTACTTAGTAAGTATTTTAATTTTATAAATATTTTTAATTACCAACACATTAGCACATACTCAAATTGTTGTTGTGAATAAGTAAAATATAGTATCTCTAAATTACATGCATTTATTAAGCCTTAAAATTCTATATATTCTACACTTAACCACTTCTTCCAGCTTCAAGGGCAACATTGGCATTCCTGCATTTAGTCTCGAGCTTTATACAGCTAACCAAACATAATTTCAACACAATAGTCCCACTCAGTGTCCACCAAACTAAACGCTACATTGGACAGTACAATTGTTCAGTCCAGTCTAGTCCAGTGAACCAAAAGCACCCTTGGGGACCTGGCTGGGATGGCTAGCTAGTATCATTTTTTGGTATATTTTTAAATAAGTCTTCAAATTATACAAATTTGATTTATTTTATTTTATTTCTTTTCATACAAGTCCTTATCATTACAAAAACTAATTCTTGATATTTTATAAATTCTTTTATTGGATTCTTCATTTTACACATATATATTTGGTATATGTTTTATAAACTTGATAAATACTTGATTATGTAGTATTTATATATTTAATAAGAGCTAATCTTCTTATACATAAATAATAATAATAACAATAACGATTATAATGATGATGATGACAATAATAACAATATTAATAATAAGAATAATAAGAAATTTCATTTATTATTTATTTTTTTATGTATGTTATCAATTAAATTTATTTCTTTATAACTATTTGAATTTTAAAATTTGTAATAATATTATTAGTATTAATATCATCCTAAAATAAATAAAAAAATTAGATTTTCTAACACCCTTAATAATTACGTCTGACCTAGTCATTATTCACCCCTCTTATTTTTTGGCAAGAGTGCCAACTCTTTACAATTTATTATCTTATTTGAAGGACAAATTGTATTACAACCATTACGTAAGTTTTTGGAAACAACTAAAATGTAATTATAGTACCAGAATGACAAAAAAAAAAAGAATGTTACGAAATCTAAAGCAGCTAATAGCTGGTTTTCTTTTTCATTAAACTATTTGTTGATGCTTTAAAAAAACTTTACGAAATTTTTTACGAGCAGGAAGACTATCGCCAAATGTAATGATGACGGGGAATGTAATGCTGGACGGGAAGCAGATAAGTCGAGGATGCAAGAATATTGTAAGTATCGCAATATTTCTTCTTTTTTTCTCTTGTCATTCTTGGGATATGATCATATTGGGAATTTCAAAGCGAAAGAGAAAGAAGTTATTGAATCTCAAACAAGAAGTGTAATTTTTAATTTATATTTCAGTGTAACATATATATTAATTTCAAAGATTTCAAATGAAACAATTTAATTTGAAGCATAACTAAAAAAGTTCATAATAACCCTTTATCATTATAATATAAATAATTACTTATTTATAATTCATAACTTAATTTTATTATCAATAAATGTGTATAAATTTTATAATGATATGGATAATTAATTATATACTAAATTATAATTATTTTTCATATTAAATATATTTTTAAAATTTTTATTCTATTATTATAACTAGAATCACAAATACTTTATTACCATATATATTTTCATTTATTTTTTACCCTAAGAATAATTTCTGACTTCGCCAATGTTTTTTTTTTTTTCCATCGGGCTTCCCGTGATGTACCTGGGTATGGTGAGTGAGTCTCCGAATGAGAATTTTTTCATACACGGGCCAATGTTTATAACAATTGTATATCTCAAAAAGATATTGTCCGAAACTCCGAATTATTACTTAGAGTCTTATATTATATGTTGTATGGATCATTTGTGTAGGCTACTAAAACAACTATAACTAGCTGCTGATGTGTGCAACGGCATAGTTGGCCCAGGCACATAATCAAAACAATATATGAGACTTCAGTTACATTATCGTGATCAAAACAGGTATATGATCATTACAAACGCAATTCTTGAGAATCCAAAAGTGCCTTTTGAACAGGAAAGAAACTAAAACAACACTAAAAAGCATTGGCGAAAACATTGTTGGCTTTTCTGATGATTTCCTGATCCGGTTCTTCTTCAAATATTTTGAAAAAACTGAATCTTCAATTCAATCGCTAAAAAGCAAGTGCTTTTCTAATCTATTTTTTCCTTTCTTCAGCACATATGTTGATTAATGTCACATTTGTCCAGTCTTATACCACTCAAGAAGATTTCCTTCTGGGAACTCTAACTGTGAGAGAAACCCTCACATACTCGGCTCATTTGAGGCTTCCGAGCACAATGATTACCGGGGAGATCGATGAGGTAGTGGAGGAAACAATAAGGAAGATGGGATTACAGGAATGTTCAGAAAGTAAGGTAGGGAATTGGCATCTGAGAGGCATAAGTGGGGGTGAGAAGAGACGACTTAGCATTAGCCTCCAAATATTAACACACCCTCATGTCATGTTTCTTGATGAACCCACCACCGGGCTTGATAGTGCCTCAGCTTTCTTTGTCATTCAAGCTCTCAAAAATATTGCTCTTGACGGAAGAATAGTTGTGTGCTCTATCCACCAGCCTAGTAGTTATACCTTTGAATTGTTTGATGACTTGTGCCTACTCTCGAAAGGAGAATCTGTCTATTTTGGAGAAGCGAAATCAGCCGTCAATGTAAGTAAACATACTATAATTATGCAAAAATAAGAATGGACCATACAAAAACTAAGGTAAAGCTAATTAAGCTTATAATCTGGTAATGTAGTTCTTTGCTGAAGCTGGATTTCCTTGTCCCACCCGAAGAAGTCCTTCAGATCACTTCCTTAGGTGTATTAACTCGGATTTCGACAAACTTCCTGCAACTCTGCTGAGACTACAAAGGCATTCTACCGTAAGAAATATTTTGTTATAATACTCTCATGCAAAACCTTACTATCATTTGTTTTACACTAGTCGATGTTGATGTGTTTCGAACCCGAAACCTCATCCCTCCCTCTTTGCTTTTGTAAGAAGAGTATATGCTACAAGCTCATTGGTATAAAAGCTTATTATCTTAGTATAGGTAAGTTGTTGAATTCCTTGGTAATAATAATCGATGCAGGAAACTTCAGAATCATCAAATTCTCAATTGAACTTGACTGCCGAAGCCACCAGAGCAATTCTTGTTGAAAAGTACAGGGCTTCAGTGTACTCGGTGAATACAAGAAAAACAATTCGACAAATCAAACTCAACAATGTATGTCATGAACCTGCAAAGTGAAACAATTGGTTTATATTTATGCTGGCTAACGAAATCCTAAATTTGTAGGGAGAAGATATGATGAGTACTGTAGCGGGAAAGGACAGAAGGGATGGTTGGAAGCAGGTTTATGCGCTGACAGCTCGCTCTTTTGTGAACATGACAAGAGACTTAGCTTATTACTGGACGCGAATCCTCTTCATTATTCTAGTCTCACTAGCTACTGGAATTATGTACTTCGATATTGGCTTATCCAACACAGGATTCATTGAAAGAGTAAAATGCTACACATTCTTTTACGACTTCTTAATCTGCTTATCTGTTGCAGGCCTACCATCTTTTATTGAAGAATGGAAGGTATAATGTTACCCCACAAAGCTATCTTCAGTATGTTTCTTTTGCTTCAAACAAGCTTGTTTTAAAACCATGAATTTCATTTGGCAAGTAATGTGGTTGCAGTTATTCATTCCGGTAGTTACTGCCAAACTGATAAAGTAATAGCGGGGAGATATAAAATCTGCTTTAGTCATCGCGATTAATATTAACACAGAGAAGCTTATCTAATCAGCCCTTAATTTCACTTCAAATCTTCTTCTTTAATGTGGTTGATTTTCATTGGACCAGGTGTTACGCCATGAACTACTCAATGGACATTATGGAGAGGCAGTATTTATGCTTTCCAACTCCCTCTCATCAATTCCTTTCCTATCAATCTTGTCACTTTCATCAGGGACTATAATTTATTATATGGTGAAATTTCATCTGGGTATCACCCATTATTGGTGTTTCTTCATCAACATCTTCTGCTGCATTTCTATTATGGAAATCATCTGCATGATTGTCTCATTACTTGTGCCGACCTTTATGATGGGAATTGGAGCTTCAGCTGGTGTAATTGTAAGCAAAAATACTGGCTACTCGCTCTAATATATTATCGAATATATATGATTTCAGGAGAACTAATAGTTTATATGCAAAATGCAGATGGTTTTGACAATTGCAGCAGGACTCTATCGGCCCCTGGGGGATCTACCCAGGATCTTTTGGATCTATCCCATGAGCTACATCAGTTTCACCTCATGGGCTGTAGAGGTAAACTTAATAATTAGAACTATAAACTGCAGAAAAAAACACTTTTTACCACCAGTTAAGCACATAAGTGCTAACATTATTGGCTTTGCAAAAGTGTGAAAGTCCTGATGGAGATTTTCATGCCACAATTACCAACAGGGCCAATACAAAAATGACATGATTGGTCTGAAGTTTGATTCCTTGGTGCCTGGCGAACCGAAGATCGAAGGTGAAAAGATCCTCCGCACAATATTCAAAATCAACTCCAACCATTCCAGGTGGTGGGATGTGGCTGCTCTGATCTTGTTGTTGCTCGTGCACAGAATAATCTTTTTCATGGTACTAAAATTCAAGGAGAGATCATTCTTTGCATTTCATAGCCTTTACCTGAAAAGGACTTTGCACGACCTTGCAAATAGGCCTTCTTTCAGAAAAGAAAATTATGGGTCCTCGAGGAGACAACCACCTCTGCATCCTTTATCTGCTCAAGAGGGTCTTTCATCTCCCTTAGCTTAGCAATTGTATTTTCCTTCATGAATATCTGTAAGACGTTTTGTACCGTATGGACTAGGATGAGTTTGGCTATACCAATAATTGTACATTAAGTGATTAGTGCTTCGCTGGCTCACCTATACATTAAGTCTCTTGTTCCACTTATCCGAACCCGACCCAAGTCGCGTGCCCTGACTTTTACACTATAATTACCGAGTCATATGAAGGTACTGGTTGAGCTTGAATCTGGGTTATGGTCCTGAAGATTTCAGATCATACATTTGTTAACTTGCGATACTCAAGTTCTCGCACAAGGCTTAACCTCAATTTGTAGTCAGTGGTACTGGTCGAAATCAATGACGAACTGAGAAATGATTGACATGTAAATGTAGCCTAATGGAAAAAAAATTAATGATTTGGATTATTGCACTAGAACTGATCTCTGGTTATTATGTACAATGTAATCGGAGAATATAACGTAACGCAGCGAACGACTTGTTTTGATAAATACTTGCACATGCAAGAACAGCATCAAACCGCAAAATGAAACAAGTGGTGGTATTGGACAGATAACAAGCCAAATCCTTATCCCCGTTCAAAGTTGGAATTGGCTTGCTATCAATAATGGAATTCCCACAAAGGATGTTGTGAGATATCGTGGAACTGTCTCACTTGCAGAATCGATGAGCCCCTTGTGCCTCAGGGTTGTCTCCAGTCAAGAGATCACCTGCTATTAACATGTCCTGTGGCGTGGCGAAACTAGTCCAATTTAGATGCAGATGGTGGGGAGTTTGTTGGGAATCACCAGCATCTCTGGAAGAGTTCTTAATATAGTGGTTTTTTTTTTTTTGACACCTTATCCACCCAGTAGATCCTTGTGGGTAACTTGAAAATTTAGGAGAACCATAATAATTAAGCCTATAAAATTTAGAAATTAATTAAGGTCTGTCATGGGTGGCCTACAACATATTCTAGGAACTATAAAGCCTATTAATCTTGGTCCAGCCTATTTTCGTAGCACAAGGACACCCTAACCTTTAAATTATTCTGGAGCCATATTTAAAGGATTGATGATACGGGTTCGGTGGATAGCACCAAATGTGGGCAGTTTTAAATGCAATGTGGCTGTGCATACTGAAATTTCTTCCTTGCAGATGTGTACGGGTGGAGTCTTGGGGGATCGGAATGGTGATTAGGTGGGAGATTTTGTTGCGAATGTAGGGCCTTGTTCTTCTTTCAAGGCCAGCAGATGGGCCTGCCTTCATGCATTACAAGTTGCAAAGGAGTTTAATTGTTTTGAGGTGGAATCATGCGCACAGGAAGGGTTTTGAATGCACATTAGAGGTCTCACAGCATGATGATTGTCTTGATGATATTGCAAACTCCTTTTTGTCTGAGTTGAATTGCAATACTTGTAAATCTTTTGCTTTTGTATAGAGGTAAGCTAACTCTGTAGCTATACAGCTGGCACAATTAGCAGCTGTCAGTTTTAACCATGGTCTAACCATTTTGTACCCTCCCCCTTCTGGTATTTTTCAACTTGTGGAGGAAGATAGGAGTGGACAGAACTAACCTGTTATAGGCTTGTTTTGTATTTTGGCATATATTATCAATATATAATCTCGGTTTCAGACAAAAAAAAAAAGATGATGATACACACAAATGATGAAAAAAACTCCAATTGTTTGGATTTTTTTTTATCTTAACCAATTTGAAGATTTAATCAAAACATGAAGTTTTAAAATCAAAACAACAATAATAAAAAAGTTAAATAAAGTGGGCCTCTTCTCCCCACATTGTAATTAGACCTGGCAAAACGGGTATTGACACGACAACCAGATACGAACCCTGGAATCCGACACGAAATCAGCAAGTATAGGTCAGACATTTTCAACCCGTTTAGTTAAACGGGTCGACTCGAGATGACACGAAAATTAGCAGGTCAAGTGCGGGTTGACCCGCCAACCCGATGTGTACCTGTTTATGAAACGATTATATTTAGGGTATAGATATTTTACTGATTTAATACAAGACTTATTTAATATTTAAGGTCAAAGTTACTAAAATTATCTAAAACTATTTTTATAAATACTTTAAAATATCATTGCATTATAATTCTAGAATTGATAATTTCTTGAATGTATGAAAAAAATGTAATTATATGCCTATGTGTTTAGAAAATACAATGATTTGTGCAATATAGAAAAATTTCAAACTCATTTAGGCTTGCAGATTTAATAGGTAACCCGCAAGTCAACCTGACACGATAATAAACGGGTTAGACACGACACGATATGATTATTAAATGGGCTGGGTTGGGTTGAAGAATTAAAACCCGTTTACCTGTTCAACCCGACACGAACCCCACACGATAACACGAATTGTCAGATCTAATTGTAAATGTATACATATAGCAGCAAGTGGCGTTTTCTTTTATAATGAATTCAAACACGTGTGAACCATTTTTTTAAGGTGGAACGTAACATAATGAAATGGGAAGCGATATTGGCACTCCAAACACTCCAACAAGTATAAACCGCATCCCATTTTTGTGTTTTGATGTGCAAATGATTAATTATACTTCTCAAGCAAGGGTATAGTGGCAAAAAGATTATTGGAAATGATGAAATTTTATGTGAGTGGATTAGGTCGAATTCAAGACCCTAATAAGAGTCAACAATTTTACTTTATTAAAACACAATCTATATAAACCAAGTGAGTTTTGTTTTTCTTTCCGAAAAACTGATCAGTATATTATTTGTCACTTACTTTTTAATAATATTTATTACAGGAAAAGTCTAATAGGATTATGATTTTTCTAAAATTTTTTAAAGAGTTTCAAATTTTTAGACTTTTAATGAAAATTAACATCGTACACTAAATTCTTTTGAAACATTTTTTTTATTTGCTAGGGTGTGGTCAAATATTGAACTATTATATCGTATAATTTTATAGAATGTAATAAAAAAAATTAATCTAGTACATTAAATAAATTCTTATTTCAGTAAATAATTCTGATATAGAGAGGTAAGTTTATTGATAGAAATCTTGGATATGTATTTTAGACGATTGTAATTGTTAAAAATCATATCGGACTTCTTCCGGAAGAAATAAATAATAAAAAAGAAGCAAATGAGATATAGAAATTATAGATCTTTTTAAGGAAGAGAGCACGTAATAATTACCAATCGTGACCTTGATGCTTATCATTTTAAAGAATAGACTCATTAATTTTATTTATTGCGTACTAGACTGTTGCATACTTCTCAATTAATTAAAACAGAATCAATCCTCGGGATCAGTTTCATTATCTTCTAAAATGTTTATACGGCAAAACACAAAAAGTGAAGTGCAGATAGGAGTGGGTAAAAAAGTTTTTTATATCTTTTCACTTTATTTATTTTGCATTTGTTGTCCCTATTCATTTAATTCCACTTATGATGTCCTTAAATTCTTACTTTACCGGGTTATATTGTCCTTTTTACCCATTACAGCCGGTAAATTGCCGTGATGCTGACACATGTAAGGTGGACCCCACATGCTACTTTTTTTATTGTTTTCCCTTTTTTCAAAATATAATTCTTGAAAACTCTTTATTCTAAACGAATAACACTTTTTTTAATATAAACAGGATGGAACCCGCACACTAAATAGATATTATATTACTCATGTTTCTTCAAGAAGCTTCCCCTTCTGTAACAAAACACTTGCCCAGAAACGAAACTTGCCCAGAAACAGAGTGCACCATTGTGAAGGCCTTCTCCCCGAGGGACCCACCATATTCAGGTATTGTTACATCACTCCCTCCGCCCGATTAAATCCTTTACCATGCTGCAGCACTAGGGATTCGAACTCGGGACGTGATGCTTTTTATCCCCCTCAAGGAGAGCACCTTCACCAATTCATTTGCAACTGTAACGCCCCGGTTTTCTTATTTTTTATTTGTAAAAAAATTTCGGATTTCGGTAATGGAAATAAAATTAATTTATTTTCCATTGGATTTATTAATTATAAGTGGTAACAAGTCGCTTTTGAGCTTTGTCGGATATAAAACGCGTTTCGGAATGAAACACAAGGTTTATCGTAGTTTTGGTTTAAACTACGTCGTTTTAGGTTTTGAAAAAAAAAGGGTTTGGTCAACTGAGGCAGGTTGACCGCGCCAAGCCAACGACCCGTCATCGGCTGGCGGGTCAAACCCTAGCCCCAGCGCCTCCTCCTTTCTATTCTTTGTTTTCTTTTCTACTTTCCTCCTCCATCTCCTCTCTTCTTTTCCGCCACTGCAACGACATTGTCTCCACAATCCACACCCAATCACGCTGCCTCAACGGTCTTGTCTCCCACGATTGCCCCTCGATCCACCCACAAACATGATGCCAACGGCATCAAACACCACCATCTCTTCCCTTGTCCTCTCTTATCTCTTCCTTTTCATTTCCTTTCGATCGATCCCCGAAACCCATCACTCCTTCCCTTTCTCTCTCGCCGACACCCACACCATTGCTTCTGTCTCCCTTCAAATTGCCGCTTACACAAAACCAAGGACCGGCGCCACCACCGCATCGAGGAAGGAAGAAGGACAGCGACGGGTGCACGGACTCGAGCTGAGCTTGAGGTTGCAGTCGCCACACCGCTTCTGCTGGACGGAGAAAAGGCGGTGGAGAGGAGGCTCGACGCGAGATCCGACGAGGCCTCACTGCGGGTTCCGTCGCCATTGTTGGTAAGCTCTCGCCTCCTTCCTGTGTTTTGCTCTACCTTCTTGTTCGGCTCGAGGTGGTGTTGTATCTAACCTAGGCGGGTTGTTGTTGTGTGTGGTTGTCGGTGGTGGTTGTGTGTTGTTGGACGACGACGGGTGTGTGTGTATTGTGGTGGCTTGGTGGCGGTGTTGGGTTGTGGTGTTCGGGTTCATGTTGCCGGATTTGGTGCTGTTGGTGCGGGTCGTGCTGGGCAGAGTTGCTGCTGGCTCGATCGGTTTGAAGGTTGCTACTGCGGACTGTTCTCGTGGTGTGTGTGTGTTCAGGTTGCTGCCATTCACGGGCTTTGAATTCGGCAGTGGACAGAACCGACGTGAGCAGTACTTTCGGGTGAGCAATTCCAGCATTAGTCCTTCATTTCTTCAATTCGCTTAGATGTTCTATAGTTTGTGTAGTTGTTTGAATGCGCTGTCTGTTCGTCTTTGGGTCCCTGTTAGGCTGTTGTGGTTCATTGTTGGTTGGGGGATTTTTCCATCGAGGTTGATCGGAATCCGACGAGGGCTTGGGAATTTTCCGGCGAAGGCTCGGGTTCTGTCCGGCGGACTGTACTTTTTCTTTTACGACTTTTAAACGGTATTTGTTCTCATTTTGTCTCGGTTTCGCCTAGTATGTAAATATTGAATTCTTTTATGAATATACACTTTTGAATATCAAGTAGATTTATGGATTACCGTGAACGGGGAGTTAGAGTCTGTGGCCGGGAAGAATTACCGACACGGATAGAACTTTAGGCCGATTAACTCTTAGATTCGGGAACGATCTTAGAATGGTTTTAGGAGAAACGGGGCCCAAGCCCAATAACCTAATTATAAAGTTAAGAACGTTTCATGGATTTAAGATATGGACTTAAGGCCTAATCGCAGATAATTAAATTACGGACTTAAGGAAACGGGCCCGAAGCCCAATTTCAAAATCGGTAGATATAAATTCAGGGAAGTGGGCCCTCGGCCCGGAATTCGTGATTAAGGATTTAGTGGGCTTTAGGCCCGAGAATTGTTTATGGACTTAGACCGGTGAACCTTAGATTCCTTTTCTTTGGAGTTATTGATGGGAAAATTTTTTTTGGGCTTAGACCGAAAATCTTATAATCGGATAGTTAGGGTCGGGAGTTACTCGATTGGAGCATACCTTTAGCATGCATACACGTTTTTACTTCTAAAATTGGCTTAGTG
The DNA here is from genome assembly GCA_028386065.3 of Turnera subulata. Lineage (NCBI taxonomy): Eukaryota > Viridiplantae > Streptophyta > Magnoliopsida > Malpighiales > Passifloraceae > Turnera > Turnera subulata. Next base: position 12,543 of record JAKUCV010000782.1, read on the forward strand.
ATTATATTATGTACCGATATTCAAGCACGGGAGATACCTCGGGAGCTGTAGACTCAGACTCGGGGAGAAGTCATAATCTGCATTTTTGAGGTGACATTACAAGTCTTTTATATATGTTTTGTGAATGCATGTTAGTGTGGTTTGTTTGTTTACTTGCCTTGTTTGCTACATGCGGTAATTGGAATTGTGTGCCTGATTGCTTCCACATGTCAAGTTTCGATAAAAGGATGGTTATGGAATATAACATGATATTATGTTTTGGTGATAGTGTGTGGTTATGGGCCGAAGGCCGGATGAAACAAAAACACATAGAATTTACACATCCCTGGAAAACGTAATGTATTTCAACAGAAATGTAAAGGTATAATTAAGAATAAAATATTAAATTCTACTGTGGAGTCGGCTGGTAGCCCCGAGGGAGGGTTGGGTACCCTTGTGTCACATTATGCGGTTTAGCATGGTTATCCCAGGGGAAGGTAGGTGCACCCCTGGAAGACTTGCACCAGTTAGGTGTGTCTGAGCGCACCCTCAGGGAGCTAGCGGCCACTCGAGGTTTATCGGTGGTTTTTGGCCTCAGAATCTACCCCTTCTGAGGTTCGACACTTGGGTTTCACACCCGGATCTGATCAGATGCGCTACCGAGACTTGACTCACAGTAGAGGGCCCGACATAAAAATAATAATAATAAAAATGCATTGAATCTAAATAATAAAGACAATAACACATTAATATGTTTATGTGTTGGTGTGTGATTCTGTTATTGCTTGTATGTTGTACTTGTGCTCGTGAATTACTCACCCTACGAGCATGACTTCACTTTCATTTATACTTAGACTTTTAATGATCACTGAGTAGGCGACTCACATAATCGCCTCCGTTGTTTTTCAGACCTTAGTTAGCGTGCTGTTCTCACTTTATCTTCGACTCGGAGTTCAGACGCAGATACTTCAGCAGGTAGTTGTGCATCATCTCTCGGTTGGATCCATAGGGCCTATATGCATGTTATTTTCTTTATCTTGATTTTTTTTTATATTATTTCATCTTCCGCTGCATGAGGATTAATTTTAGATGTCATTTACTTCTTTATCGGCATTTGCCGGAGTTTAATTTTGTGATGTTATTTCGGCGTGATGCCGTGGTGGCTTATGACTTGTTAAGCTGGTTTATTTCTTTCATTCTATGACATCTCGGTGTTAATAAATTTCTATGGAAAAATGTTTGTGTGCTGAGGCACCGGTAATCGTATCCCTGGTTTCAAGGGTATTTTGGTAAATCTCTTTCATTTAATTGTTTATTTTATTAAATTGGGATACTGGCCTTCACAGCTGGTAGCGGAGCGGGCTTCAGATCTTTGGGTTTTCAAAATGATTTTTCCCTGTGCGTAGGCCTGTTCCGGATCTATAATTTCTAAAAACGTTTTTTTTTCGACTTGTTAGCATTCATATAGACGTTATTATGGATCCACCGCAAGACATGTACAATGCTGAAGGACCGGATGAATTGATGCCATAAATAAGCGAACACATAAATATTATTAATATTGCTAATACTAATATTACAAACATTAATAGTACATTGATATTTTATTAAAAAATAAATAAATACATTCATCTCCTTGGAACGACGTTGACCTGAAGCTGTTGGGGTCGTTGTTGATGTTGACTTGGATGTGGTCGCTCCACGAGAACCACAAGCCGCCTGCGTTGTTCTGGCCAGGGAGCTCGAACCGGTTTGCTGCAGGGAACCGGAGTGGGATGAGACCGTGATCGTCTTCAGGTTGCCATTGGGTCTCCGTGAGAAGAACCATGTTTGGCTTGTATTGGTTCTTCAGGTCCCTCAGGGTACGCGAAAACTCCTGGGAACGCCTTGCAACTCCTCTGCAGTTCCACACCAGCAGTCGGGCTTTTAGCCAAGTTGGAGGTAACCGAGTCATTCTGGGCATGCTTTGGGCAATCATCGAGAGCTGGTAGTAGGCGCCTTGCTCCAGGGATTGGCAAGTGGACTCAAGGTTGAACTCCTGAAGTCTTTCAGAGATGAAAAACATGACGGAGTTGGCCGAGCCGTAGAAGGAGGTCCTCAGGGTGCCATGGTCCTCTAGGAAGACATCTCTTCCATGGGAGTGACAAAGAATCTGGACGAGTAGAGTTCGTCGATGAAGACCAGACAAGGCATTCTGCCGAGCTCGTTCGGTAGTTCCTCTGAACGCTCGTTGATCATGCTGTAGGCCAGTCGGTTTCTTCTGCCTAGGTTGGCACCTTCGACGAAGAAGACGGATGATGGAGCAGGCATTGTGTTTTGGGACGTGTTGGTGTTTTTTTTTTCCCTGAGATTTGAGGTTTCTTTGCCTGGGCGTTTGGTTGCTTTAAAATGCTTTTGATGATTTGCTTCTCACCACACTGTCTTTTATAATCTTATGGGGAGCGTGTTTACTGTTTTCGATTTTCAAGATTTGCGTTTTGAAAATTTTGCCGTTGTATCATTTATTGCTTCGACACTTTATACGTATTTCGGGCTACAAATACCAGTGTTTTTCAGCCCTTTTCCATCTTACGATTTTCTATCTCCTTGGCTACATTATTTTATTCGCTTTAAGACTTTTTCCTGCATCTTTTATCACATGCATGCGTGACCGTTGTGGCTAGACCGATGGGACCACATCTCGAGTAGAGCACATGTGCGACAAGCCTACAACTGTTCAGACATCGTGGAGAGATACGAGACTTGACAGACATTTTGGCTCAAGCGGACTTTGTGGACAAGTGGATAACCTTTCTTTCGAGGAACACAGGGCGTTCCTGTGATCATCGCCTTGCGAGTTAACGGACGTCTTTTCCACGAGGGAAACCAACGTCACCGTTAGCTATGCACGTTACGTTTCTCGGGATCGAGGATGTTCACGATCGATCTAGAGCGCCGAACATGGAAACATGTTTTGTCTTAACTTCTTAATATTTTGATTTTATTAAACGAGTTTTGTTTCGTTTTTAATTTCTTTATGTTTGATTTTATATCCTTATTGATTATCTTTAATCTGCTTTGAGATGTTTTGTTTTCCATTTAACATAAATTTATATTATAAAGAGAGAATTGTTTATTAAGGGAAAAGCTTGTTTATTTATTCTTCATATGAGTTTTACAACAGAGAAGGGGTACCCTATGGGGTTACTTGCTTCTCTAGATCTTTTACAAGTTTTTGTATGATCTCGATCTGAGCGGAGAGTCCCGTACACGCCAGTTCGATCTGCATCACCACCGAGCTGACCTTCTTCAGTGAAGAATTCAGTTGCATCAGTGTCTGCAGTGGAGTATCGCTGGGAGCAGTTGCCTTGCCTTTCCTATCATCAGCATCCTTACGACCAGATGGCTCCTCCTTGCCGACAGATTTCTTTCGCCGTCTTCTGGAGACGACCATATGCTCCTTGAGACCGATGATATTCGTCTTGAAGCGTTTCTTTACAGGTTCTTCATCGGAGTCTGTCATAAAGGGATTCACACCACCGGTATAGCTCAGCTTCTCTGAGTCGGATGTAGTCCTGGTCCTTATGGGAGAATCCATGACCGAGAGCGAGATTGTCGGGTTATAATGATCGATTTTTATAAGGGGAATGAGATATCGCACAGGGGTAAAAACGGTATCTCGTGTTGATATAGAGTATACCAGAAGCTTATCGTGGTAGGACCTACGGATTTGATGATTGAATTTCGAGGATGCAATTCTCTTTAAGGTGGGTAGAACTGTAACGCCCCGGTTTTCTCATTTTTTATTTATAAAAAAATTTCGGATTTCGGTAATGGAAATAAAATTAATTTATTTTCCATTGGATTTATTAATTATAAGTGGTAACAAGTCGCTTTTGGGCTTTGTCGGATATAAAATGCGTTTCGGGATAAAACACAAGGTTTATAATAGTTTTGGTTTAAACTACGTCGTTTTAGGTTTTTTTTTTAAAAAAAAAAGGTTTGGTCAACTGAGGCAGGTTGACCGCGCCAAGCTAACGACCCGTCGTCGGCTGGCGGGTCAAACCTTAGCCCCAGCGCCTCCTCCTTTCTATTCTTTGTTTTCTTTTCTACTTTCCTCCTCCATCTCCTCTCTTCTTTTCCGCCACTGCAACGGCATTGTCTCCACGATCCACACCCAATCACGCTGCCTCAACGGTCATGTCTCCCACGATTGCTCCTCGATCCACCCACAAACATGATGCCAACGGCATCAAACACCACCATCTCTTCCCCTGTCCTCTCTTATCTCTTCCTTTTCATTTCCTTTCGATCGATCCTCGAAACCCATCACTCCTTCCCTTTCTCTCTCGCCGACACCCACACCATTGCTTCTGTCTCCTTTCAAATCGCTGCTTACAAAAAACCAAGAATCGACGCCACCACCGCATCGAGGAAGGAAGAAGGACAGCGACGGGTGCACGGACTCGAGCTGAGCTTCAGGTTGCTGCCATTCACGGGCCTTGAATTCGGCAGTGGACAGAACCGGCATGAGTAGTACTTTCGGGTGAGCAATTCCAGCATTAGTCCTTCATTTCTTCAATTCGCTTAGATGTTCTATAGTTTGTGTAGTTGTTTGAATGCGCTGTCTGTTCGTCTTTGGGTCCCTGTTAGGCTGTTGTGGTTCATTGCTGGTTGGGGGATTTTTCCGGCGAGGGCTCGGGAATTTTCCGGCGAAGGCTCGGGTTCTGTCCGGCGGACTGTACTCTCTCTTTTACGACTTTTAAACGGTATTTGTTCTCATTTTGTCTCGGTTTTGCCTAGTATGTAACTATTGAATTCTTTTATGAATATACACTTTTGAATATCAAGTAAATTTATGGATTACCGAGAACGGGGAGTTAGAGTGTGTGGACGGGAAGAATTACCGACACGGATAGAACTTTAGGTCGATAAACTCTTAGGTTCGGGAACAATCTTAGAGCGGTTTTAGGAGAAACCGGGCCCAAGCCAAATAACCTAAGTATAAAGTTAAGAACGTTTCATGGACCTAAGATATGGACTTAAGGCCTAATCGCAGATAATTAAATTGCGGACTTAAGGAAATGGGCCCGAAGCCCAATTTCAAAATCGGTAGATATGTATTTAGGGAAGTGGGCCCTCGGCCCGGAATTCGTGATTAAGGATTTAGTGGGCTTTAGGCCCGAGAATTGTTTATGGACTTAGACCGGTGAACCTTAGATTCCTTTTCTTTGGAGTTATTGATGAGAAAATATTCTTTTGGGCTTAGACCGGAAATCTTATAATCGGATAGTTAGGGTCGATAGTTACTCGATTGGAGCATACCTTTAGCATGCATACACGTTTTTACTTCTAAAATTGGCTTAGTAATTATATTATGTACCGATATTCAAGCACGGGAGATACCTCGGGAGCTATAGACTCAGACTCGGGGAGAAGTCATAATCTGCATTTTTGAGGTGACATTACAAGTCTTTTATATATGTTTTGTGAATGCATGTTGGTGTGGTTTGTTTATTTACTTGCCTTGTTTGCTACATGCGGTAATTGGAATTGTGTGCCTGATTGCTTCCACATGTCAAGTTTCGTTAAAAGGATGGTTATGGAATATAACATGATATTATGTTTTGGTGATAGTGTGTGGTTATGGGCCGAAGGCCGGATGAAACAAAAACACATAGAATTCGCACATCCCTAGAAAACATAATGTATTTCAATAGAAATGTAAAGGTATAATTAAGAATAAAATATTAAATTCTACTGTGGAGTCGGCTGGTAGCCCCGAGGGAGGGTTGTGTACCCTCGGGTCACATTATGCGGTTTAGCATGGTTATCCCAGGGGAAGGTAGGTGCACCCCTGGAAGACTTGCACCCGTTAGGTGTGTCTGAGCGCACCCTCAGGGAGCTAGCGGCCACTCGAGGTTTATCGGTGGTTTTTGGCCTCATAATCTACCCCTTCTGAGGTTCGACACTTGGGTTTCACACCCGGATCTGATTAGATGCGCTACCGAGACTTGACTCACAGTAGAGGGCCCGACACAAAAATAATAATAATAATAATGCATTGAATCTAAATAATAAAGACAATAACACATTAATATGTTTATGTGTTGGTGTGTGATTCTGATATTGCTTGTATGTTGTACTTGTGCTCGTGAACTACTCACCCTACGAGCATGACTTCACTTTCATGTATACTTAGACTTTTAATGATCACTGAGTAGGCGACTCACATAATCGCCACCGTTGTTTTTCAGACCTTAGTTAGCGTGTTGTTCTCACTTTATCTTCGACTCGGAGTTCAGACGTAGATACTTCAGCAGGTAGTTGTGCATCATCTTTCGGTTGGATCCATAGGGCCCATATGCATGTTATTTTCTTTATCTTGATTTTTTTTTATATTATTTCTTCTTCTGCTGCATGAGGATTAATTTTAGATGTCATTTACTTCTTTATCGGCGTTTGCCGGAGTTTAATTTTGTGATGTTATTTCGGCGTGATGCCGTGGTGGCTTATGACTTGTTAAGCCGGTTTATTTCTTTCATTCTATGACATCTCGGTGTTAATAAATTTTTATGGAAAAATGTTTGTGTGCTGAGGCACCGGTAATCGTTTCCCGGGTTTCAAGGGTATTTTGGTAAATCTCTATCATTTAATTGTTTATTTTATTAAATTGGGATACTGGCCTTCACAACCATATTAGATTAAACACCATTATTTACAACCTACGCCCGTTATGTCAAATTGAATCCTTCCACTAATCATCATTTATTCCAAAGCCAAGTCACACATTTATTCATGGGTGAGGTCAACCTCTTTTCTAAACTTCAATTTACCCCTTAACTCTGGTTCCTCATGCCTAAACTCGCATTTAATATCTGTACGAACTGTGTGTTTTCATTCATGAGCAGCTATGTGTTTTCTGGAAAAAAAAAGGAAGAAGACCACCATAACCATATCAAGAAAGAAGCAACAAAATTATCAGAAAAAAGAAAGAAGCAACAAAAATTTCAGAAACAAACAAACTCCTCCTCCTCGCCACCACTACTTCTTCCTTACTTCACCCCACCACCAACCATGCACCCACACACCCACCTTTTCTCTCCTTCCCTCCTCCACCAACCCCACTATCCTTCCACATCTCACACACTTCGGGGCGCCTCCGCCTCCTTCTCGACGCCAACACCAGGGGAAACGGATCTAGCTTGTTGGATCCACTTCCTCTTCCTCGCCGGCGAAAATGGCGGCGCGTGACTTCAAGGCGGAGGCAGCCTTGAACAAGGCCTTCTTGATGGATCTGGGAGGGAGGAGAATGGCTTGGGCGGCAATTTTTAAGTTATGGTGGTTCAGATGGGTACTCTTTTTTATGGGAAATTTTAGTTGGGTACTAATAGAGTAATATGGTCCTTTGATTGTAAAAAAAAAAAAAAGAAGAAGAATAAAAAGAATAAAGATTTATTCTGGAAATTTAGTTTTGAAAAATTGAAAAGAAGTAAAAACGATTAAAAAATAGATAGTTTATGGGTCCCACAAGATATGTGTCAGAATTATGGCAACCCAACGGAAAATAGAAAATAGGAAAGAAAGAAAGAGAAAATTAGAAAAATAAAATCAGATGTAGTGGGCCCCACGGACACGTGTCAGCCTCACACGCACCAACCGGCTGCTGGGGGTAAGAAGGATAAGGTAACCCGGTAATTCATGAGTTGAGGGACAAGTTGAGTGAAAAAAAAAAGAAGAGGGACAACAAATATAAAAATAAAAAAATAAATGACAAGAAAAACTTTTTTACCGATAGGAGTGAGTTGGAGTGCAATTCTCCCTAATGAAATTGAAAAATACTCACAGCAAACACTATTTATAGCCAAGCCACGTACCTCTCTTGAATTTCATGTAAAGGGTCATTCAAAAATTAATAAAATTCAATAAAATTAACGGATATAAAATGGTATTGAAATGTTCTTATTTTTTTTAGTATATATTGAAACGTTAGTATTGATACACGTATACATACATGTATGGCAACTTGCCTCTATGCAAAAAAAATAAGCTTCCAAAAAGGGGTCGGGCCATGATACAGCTACACCTCTATTCCAACTTAGTCTATATAAAAATAAAATAAACTTCCAAAAAAGGGTCAGTCTTATTGATACAGGTACATCTAGGCCAACTAGATTCTATAAAAATAAACCAAACCAACATAAAAGGGGGGATTGGTCCCAAAATATTGGAGCTAGCAAGGGGCTTGGATTATATTGAGAGTGTGCACTTCTAGCTAGCTTGAAGAAATGAGAGAAAACATAGGTGCAACAACGACAACAACGACACCACATTTGATATGGGAAGATGTTACTGTGGTGGCTACCAGCTTCAGGGCACATTCAAGCAGGAAGTTGCTTAATCTGCTAAATGGTTGTGCTTTAACTCACCGGATTATGGCCATCATGGGCCCTTCTGGTTCCGGCAAATCCACTCTACTCGATGCACTGGCTGGTATGTTTCTTTCTCCTTCTTTGTCTCTTCAAGTTTCGTACACAAACATACATAATCTTCTCTTGTCTTGTTAGAGATGATCAGTTGCCCTCAAGACTTCCATGATTGTCCATATAAAAAATTTTTTCCATCGAATTAGCATGTCCCATATTTTGCCCACATGATTGTCCATGTTTGCCCTATACATGCATCCTGATCCAGCCGCTTTCATGGCTTTGCCTTATCATCTTTGTCTCTTAAAGTAATCCGACTTCATGCAGGATGTACAGTACAATCTAAAATTAAAATTACATATAAAAAAGAAGCAAACCTCTAGTTACCATTCTATTTGCCGCGAATTGTGCAAATCATGCAACCCTCCACTGCCGGATCTAGTCATTGTTAGCCGGGTCCTGAGAAGAACCGCTATAGAGTAGACTCAAATACCTATCGGTAGACCAATTTCTAGGATAGAGGGAGGGTCTGGAAACCTGTTCGAGGTAACCAATACCTAGACGAGGATGACGCAAGATCTATTTGCTTAACCAAGGGTTGCAGCTTGCTAAATTGCACCTAGTCCTAAAGTGCAAGAAAAAGTAAAAAAGACATAGTAAAACAAAGAGATAGGATAATTGTGGTGATTGATATATGTTGTCGATTTACAAATACAAGGATCCTACTTATACTATGCACATAAGAAAGACTTAATCCTAGATTTGTGATTAACCTAGTAAATTTAGGAGAATTCTTTCTAACACTCTTGAATAAAGTATCAATTAGCATCAAAAAATAATCTTTTCTTTCTTGTTAGAGATGATCGCTTGCCCTCAACACTTCCATGATTGTCCATACCAATTTTTTTTTTTCCGCCGAATTAGCGTGTCCCATATTTTGCAGTCCATTTAATCTATTATGTTACCTACTTTGTTGGTTTTTCCTTTCCCTATTCAATTCGATGGGCCAGCAATTAACTACAGCCCATAATATCGCCCTCCATTTTTCAGAGGAGAGAGGGAGAAAAAAAGAAAAAAAATGGCCATCAGTGCCCAGCTCAATGGCCATTAATGGTAGTATGCCACTCTCTCTCTCTCTTTCCTCCAAATTCAGGCTTTTACAATACCGCCCGTTCATAAAGCATAATTTTAAGTACTCCCTCTATTCAAAAAATATTGTTTAAGAAATTTGCACACTAATTAAGGATATATAATTAATTTACTAGATTCTAAGAATGATAGACTAATTTTCCGTTATTTATCCGTGATGAAGTAATTATTTCTTTATTTTTTATCCCCAAAGAATGGACTTACCAAAAAAATAATATATATATATATATATATATATATTTTATCATCTTATCATGAATGAAAGGTATTCTTTTAACAAGAAATATAATTATAATTAAACACCCGAAAGAATAATAGAAGATTAAAACCTTACTTGAACATCTTATCATGCTGAAGTGGCGGACCCAAGAAGGTATTTTGGGAGGGGGGGGCAAAAAGATAAAAAACCCAAGTTTAATTTTCAACCTCTAACTATTATCAAGATAAGGATTATTTTGTATAAATATATATACTAAAAATAGCTCATGATAAAAATTTTGGGGAGGCCATGGCACCCACCAGCCCTCCTTGTGTCCGCCACTGCTTCCTCTGTCCTTCAATATTTGTCGTTTTAGACTTTATATTTTGTTTAAAAATATAAGTCGTTTTAAAATTTGAAGAAGCATTAAATTAATTTTTTCCATATTTATCCTTGTATTAAATTTATTGTTTTAGGCTTTGTATTTTTTTATTGTTGGGATAGTAGAAAAGATAGATTTGTAATCTAAATAATAAAATTTAATGAGATTAGGCTCATTTAATGCTTTTCTTAAGGGTTGTGCAAAATCCTTAAACGACTTATATTGAGTGACAGGCCGACAAGGGAGTATAAGAGAGCAGATTACCAGTATTTTTATTTTTCATTCTTTTTTTTTCTGTCTTTTTTAAGATGCAATGGCTCTTTTATTACACAGGAAGACTATCACCAAATGTACTGATGACTGGGAAGATAAGTAGCGGAGGATGCAAGAATACTGTAAGTCATGTATCACCTTTTTGTTCTTCTACCACCACCATATGGTAGTGGTAATTGTAATGATAGAAAGAAATAATGAAAGCAGTCGTAATTTTATCTCAACAAAAGCATCATTATAATTAGTACCAGTTAAAGAAATATGACAAAAAGAAAAAAGAAATAGAAATAGTAAAACAAGAAAAGAAGAAGTTATCTAAGCGAGTTAAATGAGGATATGTACAAACGAATAATTATCAATCAATACTATATGTTTCATGGTTTTTTTTGGGACCAAAAACAGATACTATGGACCCTCCAAACCCTATCACTACATTACATATGACCACAATATCACATCACTGTTATGATTTGGTTTGTGGAAAAGAAAACTCAATCATGTCACTAAGACCAATGTTAAAGAATTCGCTTTGACATTATTATGACACAAGTTGTTGTACCTTGTACTGTCAATTTAAAATAATTAGATATTTTTAATTTCAGTCCTCAAGTTATCAAGTAAATGGATTTATTATTTGCTTAATAATCGTTCTTTGTTCGAGTTTTCCTTTGTAATTGTTCTAGTGGCATGTCTATAATAATGTCATAACCGATAAGACTCTTAAAATGAAAAAAAAAAAGAAATTAATTTCTCTAAAAATAATAGGAAGAGGACCTTCATTGGCTATGATGTTATTAGTGGGCATGCGACCTAGTATGCCGTTTATATAAAAACAAAAAAATATTACATATCTTCATTTAATTTAAAGTTTTAAACAATTTAATGATGTAAAGATTAAGTTTAAAATAAAGCTAGAGATGGGTTTTGAACTAGCTTTTCTTATTATTTTTAGTAATCGTTCTGAAATAGCTAGAGAACGACTTCAGAGTTCAGACTTTTACTTTTCTTTTTATTTTATCTTTTGGGGTTCAGACTTGAGGTCGTGATTCACGGACTTCATAAACCAATCTCTTCATTACTTATGCTGATTTTGAGACATAATTTCATTACATACCAATAAGTATTCTTGTTAGACTACTATATATATCAAATTTTAATTTGAAAAGTCTTCATTAACATATAGCCATGTTATTATCTCTTTTTGAGTTGATAATTTTCGGTCTAGATTCTGGATGATGATGTTGGTGAGCTGAATTCAAAATAATATGTTTAGCTTTTATGAAAATGACAACGTACATAAATTGATTATTTTTTATATACTTTGTTCGATGACGGTGTAACATAAGACAAAATAACCATGAGTAATAAATTACGCAAATCGGTAAAATGAATAAAAAAGAATTAGGCCAATTATGATTGCATCATATTATTTTTCACATATATCATGATAGATTATAACATTTACAATTGAATTGCAACAAAGTTTCATTATCTCGGTCCTCAAGTTCTTTTTGATGCTAGAGCTGATTATATTTAAAAGAATTTTGGAGAATAATATAGTATTGAACATAAAAAATATATATATATATATATATATATATATATATATATATATATATATATTATGTAGACTCCCAAATATTATTAGTTGTAAACACTGGTTCATATATAGTGGCCTATTTCTCTTCTAATATGTTTTTCCTATTTCCAGTCTTATACCACCCAGGAAGATTTCCTCCTGGGAACTCTAACTGTGAGAGAAACACTCAGATACTCGGCTCATTTGCGGCTTCCAAGCACGATGGCTACCGGGGAGATCGATGAGGTAGTGGAGGATACAATGAGGGAGATGGGATTGCAGGAATGTGCAGATAGTAAGGTAGGGAATTGGCATCTGAGAGGCATAAGTGGAGGTGAGAAGAGACGACTTAGCATTAGCCTCCAAATATTAACACACCCTCATGTCATGTTTCTTGATGAACCCACCACCGGGCTTGATAGTGCCTCAGCTTTCTTTGTCATTCAAGCTCTCAAAAATATTGCTCTTGACGGAAGAATAGTTGTGTGCTCTATCCACCAGCCTAGTAGTTATACCTTTGAATTGCTTGATGACTTGTGCCTACTCTCGAGAGGAGAATCTGTCTATTTTGGAGAAGCGAAATCAGCCGTCAATGTAAGTATATAATATAACATACATTAATGGACAACACAGGAAGTAAAGTAGTAAAGCTAATGAAGCTTAATTATAATCTGGTGATGCAGTTCTTTGCCGAAGCTGGATTTCCTTGTCCCACACGAAGAAGTCCTTCAGATCACTTCCTTAGGTGTATTAACTCGGATTTCGACAAACTTCCTGCAACTCTGCTGAGACTACAAAGGCATTCTACCGTAAGAAATATTTTGTTATAATACTCTCATGCAAAACCTTACTATCTTTCTTTTATATATATACGAGTTGATCTTCAAGGTGGGATTCTAACCAAAGACCTCACCTCTCTCGCTTTTGCAAGAGTACCAAATACCAATACGCTACAAGCTTTGGTAAAAGCATACTATCAGCTTATAGGTAACTTATTGAATTCGTGATTACTGCAGGAAACTTCAGAGCCATCAAATTCTGAAATGAACTTGACTGCAGAAGGCACCAGAGCAGTTCTTGTTGAAAAATACAGGAATTCAGTGTACTCGTTGAACACAAGAAAATTGATTCGACAAATTAAACTCGACAATGTATGTCTTGAACTTGATCCCCCAACTTCAAATTATTTCTCATTCCTCTGTCATTTGAACTTTAGAAAACTAAGCCATTTGTTTTATATAGTGTGAACATGGGATGATTGTGGCTGACCACAAGGACAAACCCGATCGTTGGAAGCAGGTGTATGCACTGACCGCTCGCTCTTTTGTGAACATGACAAGAGATATTGGATATTACTGGATTCGAATCCTGTTCATTATTCTAGTCTCAATCTGTGCTGGCACTATGTACTTTGATATCGGCTTATCGAATTCGGCACTCATGGAAAGAGTAACATTTTACGCATTCTTTTACGGCTTCTTGATCTTCATGTCTGTTGCTGGGCTGCCCTCTTTTATTGAAGAGTGGAAGGTAACATACACATTAGGCTATATTCAATCTGTTTTCCTTCTCTCCCTCTTTCTTTCTCTTCTAACAAGCTTGTGTTCCCGACACTCACAAGGATGATGCTTCGACTGTGGGTCAAGAGATTAGTCCAGTGGTCGGCTCCAATACTATTCTAGCATATAAAAGAAACTGACTTTCTGTTACAGAAGTAATGTGATTGCAGTAACCATATTGTCAAACTAACAAGCAATAATGGGTGCAATGAGAATATTCTCCTAAAATAGTCTTCTCGGATTTTTTTTTTAAAAATGTTCCCGCTAAAGAAAAGCACGGAAATCGTTCTTCTCAGGCTTTCATTTCACTGCAGATTCTTGTTAATTGGGGTTGTTGTTCTTGGCACCAGGTATCACGCCATGAACTACTCAATGGACATTACGGAGAGGCTGTAATTATGCTGTCCAACACCCTCTCATCATTTCCTTTCCTAGCAATCTTGTCACTTTCATCAGGGACTATAATTTATTATATGGTGAAATTTCATCTGGGTATCTCCCATTACTGCTGTTTCTGCATCAACATCTTCTGCTGCATTTCTATTATGGAGATCATCAGCATGATTGTCTCATTACTTGTACCAACCTTTATGATGGGCATTGCAGCTTCAGCTGGAGTAAATGTAAGCAAAATCAGTGGTTACTCTCTCTCATAATCAAATATGATTTCAGGGGAACTAATAGGTACTATCTTTGATATGGAAAATGCAGATGTTTTTGGCAATTGCATCAGGACTCTATAGGCCCCTGGGGGATCTACCCAGGTTCTTTTGGTTCTATCCCATGAGCTATGTCAGTTTTACCTCATGGGCCGTAGAGGTAAGTTTAACAATCAGAACTACAAAACTGCAGGAAAACACTTTTTACCGCCAATTTAGCCCCTTTAAGGTGTTACCATTTGGCACAGCAAAAAATATGAAAATTCTAATGGGATTTTCATGCCACAATTACTGACAGGGTCAGTACAAAAATGACATGAATGGTCTCAAATTCGATCCCTTGGTGCCTGGAGGACCTAAACTCGAAGGCGAGAAGATCCTGCAAACGATATTTACCATCAACTCGAGCAATTCCAAATGGTGGGATGTGGCTGCTCTCTTATTCTTCTTACTTGTGCACAGAATAATCTTTTTCACGGTACTTAAATGCAAGGACATATCATTCTTTCCATTTCACAGACTTTACCGTAGAAGAACTCTGCAATACCTTGCAAAGAGACCTTCTTTCAGAAAGGTAAATTACGGGTCCTCGAGGAGACAACAACCTCTGCATCCTTTATCTGCTCAAGAGGGTTTTTCATCTCCCTTACCTTAACAATTGTATATGTATAGAATCATGAATATATATGTAAACAAAACATTAGCAGAGCATATACATTTACCAATTATTGTAGATACAGGCTTATCATTTTAATTTCAAAGGCTTGTTCTACAGAGGATATTACAGTCATATGATGATACTGGGTTGAGTTTGAATCTCTATTATTGTTCTTTAGTTTCAGATTTTTATCAATTATGGTTTGGTAGCCAACTTGCCACACAAGTCTTAACCCTCGATTTGTAGATATACAACTTGACACTAATGAGGAACAGAGAAGTTACTCTCTTCAAAGGTCAAATGATTGACATGTCAAATGTAACGCCCCGGTTTTTGCGTTTTTGGATTTATAAAGAAAATTCCGAATTTCGGTAATGGGAATAAAATTAATTTAATTCCCTTTGGATTTATTAATTTTAAGCGGTAATATGTCGCTTTTGAGCTTCGTCGGACCCAAACCGTGGTTCGGGACGAAACACGACGTTTATCGTAGTTTTAATCTAAACTACGTCGTTTTGAAGGTTTTAAAAAAAAAAAAAGAGTCAACCAGTCGGGTTGACCAAGCCAGACCAGACGACGCGTCGTCTGGCTGGCTAGGTCAAGCCAACCGCGACGTCTTCTCCTTCTTTTTCTTTTCTTTTCTTTCTTCCCTTCTCCTTCTTTCTTTTTCCTTTACCCGTTTCTTCTCCACCCAGCCGTCACCCCAACGGCTTTGTCTCCCACATGTTTGCCTTCAATCATGCCATCAACGGCATGATACCCCCACCTCCTTCTTGTTTTCTTTCTGAGTTCCTCTTCCTCCTCTTAATTCCTTTTCGATTTGGTACCAAATCACCTCCCCTGCCTTTCCTCTCGCCGACACCACACTACCCTCTTCTTCTTTCTTTTTCTCTAATCTTTCTCACTCACAAACCGGGGAGCCGTTTTCTTTTTCCTTCTCTCTCTTTTCCATCATCTCTTCTCCCTTAAACAACCTCGCCGCCATCCTCCCTTTTCTCTTCAATTCGCCACTGTTGCTGGACGAAGAGCAGACAGTAGAGAGGAGGCTCGACGAGGCATCGCTTCCGGTTCTTGTTGCCAGTGTTGGTAAGTTCATGTCGCCTCCCTTGGGACTCGTCTTCTTCCTTTCAGTTTGATGGCGGACTAACCGAGGTGGGTTTGTTGCCGTGGTGTTGTTTCGGTGGCCGGTCGGGGTGCGGTTTGTTGAGCCGTCGACCGTTTGTGGTGGTGGTTGTGTCTCGGCAGTTGTTGGTGGATGCGGGTTTGTCAACGAGCAGGGGGTGAGGAGGCTCAATTTCGGTGCCATTGTGTACGGATCCAACGCATTCACGGGCCTTGATTTTGGCAGTGGGCAGAATCGGCATTAATCGTACTTCCGGGTGAGAAATTCCGGCATTAGTCCTTCTTTTACTTCAATTCGTTTAGATGTTTTATGGTTTGAGTAGTTGTTAAATGCGCTATTTGTTCATCTTTGGATCCTTGTTAGGTTGTTGTGATTCATTGTTGGTTTGGTGGATTTTCCGGCGAGGGTGACCGGAATCCGGCGAGGGCTCGGGAATTTTCCGGCGAAGGCTCGGGTTCTGACCAGCGGACTATATTTCTCGTTTTACGACTGTTAGACGGTAATTACCATGTTTTGCCTCGGTTATGCCATGTACTTAAATTCTGGAATTTATTTGTCGAAATACATTTATATTTATATATTTAGTGAATTGCGGTTACCGAGAGCGGAGAGTTAGAGTGTGTGGCCGGGAGAAATTACCGACACGGATAGAACTTTAGGCCGATTAATCTTGGGCTCGGGATGGCTTTAGGACGGTTTTAGGGAAAACCGAGCCCAAGCCCAATAAACTCAATTTTGAAGCTAGAAGGTTTTAGATGGACTTAAAGTTATGGACTTATGACCTAATCACGGATAATTAAATTCACGGACATTAAGAACGGGCTCGAACCCCAATTTCATAATCGGTAAAAAAAATATGGTCTTAAGGAAGTGGGCCCTCGGCCCGAAATTTGTGATTTAGGATTTAGTGGGCTTTAGGCCCGAGAATTCGTTAATGGACTTAGACCGATGAACCTTAGACCCCTAATCGCTGGAGTTATGGAAGAGAAAATATCCTTTTGAACTTAGACCCGGAAATCTTGTAATTTGATAGTTAGGGTCGGGAGTTACTCGATTAGAGCATACCTTAGCATACATACACGTTTTTACTTCAAACATTGGTTTAGTGATTATATTATGTACCGGTATTCAGGCACGAGAGATACCTCGGAAGCTGTAGACTCGGATCGGGAAGAAGTCATAATCTGCATTTCGAGGTGACATTACAAGTCTTTTTATATAT
>JAKUCV010000782.1:31903-55419 GCA_028386065.3 Turnera subulata
CTCCAAACAAGAGTGTTGGACACCAGGGAGGAAGTCGTGGGAGTTCTGGAGCCCCGGGCCGTGGAGGTGCTGATCGATCTGTGGCGACTCCCAGGGTGTACTCTATCACTCGAGAGGAAGCTGCTGACGCTCCAAAAGAATGAGATGTCTCGAGTGGATTCACTTTACTTTGTTTTGTTGATTTTCTTCTATTATTATCGTTATTATGTATGACTTCGAGGACGAATTATTAATAAGAATGAAATGTTGTCAACGCTTGTTTTAGGAACATTCACATAAGTGGAAATTTATACCATAATTAAGCAGAAATATAAATATTATTAAAACTAACAATAATATTACAAAGGGGAAACATTACATTGATCTTGATATTTTATATTTTATAAAAAGGGAAATATTACAACGATTTTGATATTTTATTAAAATGGAAAATACATCTAACGGTTCAGAACGACGTTGACACGGAAGCTGTTGGGATCGCTGTTGATGTTGACCGTGACTCTGTCGCTCTACGAGAGCCACATGCCGCCTCTATCGCGCTGGCCAGGAATCTCGAACCGGTTAGCTTGAGGGAATCGGAGAGGGATGAGACCGTGATCGTCCCGAGGTTGCCACTGCGTCTCCGTCAGAAGAACCATATTCGGTTTGTACTGGTTCTTCAAGTCCCTCAGTGTACGTGAGAGCTCTTGAGCGCGCCTTGCAACTCCTCTACAGTTCCACACCAGTAGTCGTACCTTTGGCCAAGTTGGAGGTAAGCGCGTCAGTCTGGGCATGCTCTGAGCCGTCATCGAGAGCTGGTAATAGGCGCCTTGCTCCACAGTCTGGCAAGTGGACTCCAGGTTGAATTCCTGAAGCCTGTCGGAGATGAAGAACATCACGGAGTTGGCCGATCCGTAGTAGGATGTCCTCAGAGTGCCGCGATCCTCCAGGAAGAACACCTCTTCCATTGGAGTGACAAAGAACCGCGATGAGTAGAGCTCGTCGACGAAGACCAGTCGGGGCATCCTGCCGAGCTCGCTCGGTAGTTCTTCGGCACGTTCATTGACCATGCTGTAGGCCAGTCGGTTCCTTCTGCCGAGGTTGGCACCTTCGACAAAGAAAACTGATGATGGGGCAGGCATTATGTTTGGGCGTGTAGGTGTTTGGTTTTCTTGAGTTTTTTTTTTTAGGATTCTTTGGCTGGGCGTGTGGCTGTTTTAAAAACGATGTTGATGACTTACCCCTCATCCTACCGTCTTTTATAACCTTAGGAGGAGCGTGTTTATTACGTTCGAATTTCAAGTGTCTGCGTTTTGAAATTTTACCGTTGCTTCATTTATTACTTCGACACGTTATGTGTTTGTTTTTGGGGCAACAAATGCCAAAGTTTGTCAGTCCTTCTCTATCTTACGATTTTCAATTTCCCGGGCTACTTCAATTTGGTCTCCTTAAGACTTGTTCCTACATCTTTGTCACATGCACTCATGACCGTTATGGATAGACCGTGTGGACCACACCTCGAGTAGAGTGCGTGTGCGACAAGCTTACAGCTGTTCGGACAGCGTGGAGAGATACGAGACTTGACCGACATTTTTGGCTCATACGGACAATTGTGGACAAGTGGGTAACGTGTCTTTCGAGGGACACAGGATGCTCCCGTGATCATCGCCTTGCCAGTTAACGGGTATCTTTCCACGAGGCTAACAGACGTCACCATTAACTGTGTACGTTACGTTTTCGGGATCGAGGATGTTCACGATCGATCCAGGGCGCCGAATATGGAAACTTGCTTTGTTATAATCTCTTAATGTTTTGACTTTATTAAACGAGTTTTAGTTCGTTTATAATTTCCTTATGATTAATTTCATACCTTTATTGCTGGTTTTAATCTGTTTAACACGAGATTTCGCAACAGAAGAATTTTGATTTAAGAGGAAAGCTTATTTTATTGATTTCTTAACATGGTACAACAAAAGAGAAGCACTCTACGGAGTTACATGATTTTTCAGATCCGTTACAAGTTTTTGTATATTCGCGACCTGAGAAGAGAGTCCCATACAGGCCAGTTCAATTTGCATCACTGCAGTGTGGACCTTCTTCAGTGAAGTGTCCAGCTGCTTCATTGTCTGTAGTGGTGTGCTGGCCTCAGCTGTTGCCTTGCCTTTCCTATCTTTTGCATCCTTGTTACCAGAAGGTCCTTCCTTGCTTACACGCTTCTTTCGCCGTCTTGGGGGAACCACCATATGCTCCTTAAGGCCGATGATGCTGGACTTGAACCGCTTCTTCGGGGGTTCCTCATTGGAGCTTGTCGAGAAAGCCCTACCACCGATGTAACTATTATCCTCTGAGTCAGAGGTAGTACGGGATCTTAGTGGTGAGTCCATAGTTGTGTGTGAGTTCTCAATTATGAGGTTCGGTTTTTATAGGCAGGAGAAACACCGCTTAAGGGTATAAGCGACATCTCGCAATGAGTTTGGACACCTGGTGGAGAATACCAGAAACTTATCATGGTAGGACCTACGGACTTGATGATTGAATTTCGAGGACGAAATTCTTTTTTTAAGGTGGGTAGAACTATAACGCCCCGGTTTTTTCGTTTTTGGATTTATAAAGAAAATTCCGAATTTCGGTAATGGGAATAAAATTAATTTAATTCCCTTTGGATTTATTAATTTTAAGCGGTAATATGTCGCTTTTGAGCTTCGTCGGACCCAAACCGTGGTTCGGGACGAAACACGACGTTTATCGTAGTTTTAATCTAAACTACGTTGAAGGTTTAAAAAAAAAAAAAGAGTCAACCAGTCGGGTTGACCAAGCCAGACCAGACGACGCGTCGTCTGGTCTGGCTTGGTCAAGCCAACCACGACGTCTTCTCCTTCTTTTTCTTTTCTTTTCTTTCTTCCCTTCTCCTTCTTTCTTTTTCCTCTACCCGCTTCTTCTCCACCCAGCCGTCACCCCAACGGCTTTGTCTCCCACATGTTTGCCTTCAATCATGCCATCAACGGCATGATACCCCCACCTCCTTCTTGTTTTCTTTCTGAGTTCCTCTTCCTCCTCTTAATTCCTTTTCGATTTGGTACCAAATCACCTCCCCTGCCTTTCCTCTCGCCGACACCACACTACCCTCTTCTTCTTTCTTTTTCTCTAATCTCTCTCACTCACAAACCAGGGAGCCGTTTTCTTTTTCCTTCTCTCTCTTTTCCATCATCTCTTCTCCCTTAAACAACCTCGCCGCCATCCTCCCTTTTCTCTTCAATTCGCCGCCGTTGCTGGACGAAGAGCAGACAGTAGAGAGGAGGCTCGACGAGGCATCGCTTCCGGTTCTTGTTGCCAGTGTTGGTAAGTTCATGTCGCCTCCCTTGGGACTCGTCTTCTTCCTTTCAGTTTGATGGCAGACTAACCGAGGTGGGTTTGTTGCCGTGGTGTTGTTTCGGTGGCCGGTCGGGGTGCGGTTTGTTGAGCCGTCGACCGTTTGTGGTGGTGGTTGTGTCTCGGCAGTTGTTGGTGGATGCGGGTTTGTCAACGAGCAGGGGGTGAGGAGGCTCAATTTCGGTGCCATTGTGTACGGATCCAACGCATTCAGTGCGGACCCGCGTTTCCGTGGTGGTGGCTGGTGGTCGTGTGGAGCGTTGGCTGTGGGTGTGTGCCGTCGGTGCTCGCGGTGTGGCTGTGTGTGCGTGTTCGGGGTGCTACCTTTCACGGGCTTTGATTTTGGCAGTGGGCAGAATCGGCATTAATCGTACTTCCGGGTGAGAAATTCTGGCATTAGTCCTTCTTTTACTTCAATTCGTTTAGATGTTTTATGGTTTGAGTAGTTGTTAAATGCGCTATTTGTTCATCTTTGGATCCTTGTTAGGTTGTTGTGATTCATTGTTGGTTTGGTGGATTTTCTGGCGAGGGCTCGGGAATTTTCCGGCGAAGGCTCGGGTTCTGACCAACGGACTATATTTCTCGTTTTACGACTGTTAGACGGTAATTACCATGTTTTGCCTCGGTTATGCCATGTACTTAAATTCTGGAATTTATTTGTCGAAATACATTTATATTTATATATTTAGTGAATTGCGGTTACCGAGAGCGGAGAGTTAGAGTGTGTGGCCGGGAGAAATTACCGACACGGATAGAACTTTAGGCCGATTAATCTTGGGCTCGGGATGGCTTTAGGACGGTTTTAGGGAAAACCGAGCCCAAGCCCAATAAACTCAATTTTGAAGCTAGAAGGTTTTAGATGGACTTAAAGTTACGGACTTATGACCTAATCACGGATAATTAAATTCACGGACATTAAGAACGGGCTCGAACCCCAATTTCATAATCGGTAAAAAAAATATGTTCTTAAGGAAGTGGGCCCTCGGCCCGAAATTTGTGATTTAGGATTTAGTGGGCTTTAGGCCCGAGAATTCGTTAATGGACTTAGACCGATGAACCTTAGACCCCTAATCGCTGGAGTTATGGAAGAGAAAATATCCTTTTGAACTTAGACCCGGAAATCTTGTAATTTGATAGTTAGGGTCGGGAGTTACTCGATTAGAGCATACCTTAGCATACATACACGTTTTTACTTCAAACATTGGTTTAGTGATTATATTATGTACCGGTATTCAGGCACGAGAGATACCTCGGAAGCTGTAGACTCGGATCGGGAAGAAGTCATAATCTGCATTTCGAGGTGACATTACAAGTCTTTTTATATATGTTTTGTGAATGCATGTTGGTGTGGTTTGTTTGTTTACTTGCCTTGTTTGCTACATGCGATGATTGGAATTGTATACCTGCTTGTTCTCACATGCCTAATTTCTATATGAAACACTGCTATGAAATATAACATGTAATATGCTTTGGTGATAGTGTGTAGCTATGGGCCGAAGGCCCGGTTGAAACAGGGACACATACAATTCACACATCCCTGAAAGACATAATGTATTTCAAAGGAAGTATCAAAAGTATAATTAAAAATAAAATACTAAATTCTACTGTGTATCGGTTGGTAGCCCCGAGGGGGGGGTGGGTACCCTCGGGTCACATTATGCTGTTTAGCATGCCCAGGGGATGTAGGTGCACCCCTGGAAGACTTGCACCGGTTAGGTGTGTCTGAGTGCACCCTCAGGTAGCTAGCGGCCACTCGAGATTTATCAGTGGTTTTTGGCCTCAGAATCTACCCCTTCTGAGGTTCGACATTTGGGTTTCACACCCTGATCTGATCAGATGCGCTACCGAGACTTGACTCACAGTAGAGGGCCCATAATAATAAAAATAATAAATGTAACAATAAAATATTGCATTGAACCTAACTAATCAGAACAACAAAACAATAAGATGTTTATGTGTTGGTGTGTGATTCTGATTTGCTTGTATGCTGTACTTGTGCTCGTGAGCTACTCACCCTACGAGCATGACTTCACTTTCATGTATATTTAGACTTTTAATGATCACTGAGTAGGCGACTCACATAATCGCCACCGTTGTTTTTCAGACTTTAGTTAGCATGCGGTGTCACTTATACCTTCGACTCGGAGTTCAGACACAGACACTTCAGCAGGTAGTTGTGCATCATCTCTCGGTGGGATCCATAGGGCCATATGCATGTTATTTTCTACTTTGATTTTTATTTATTACTTTCATCTTCCGCTGCATGAGTAATACATCGAGATGTCATAAATGTTTTACATTTATATCGGCGGTTTGCCGGAGTTTAATTTTGTGATATTATTTCGACGTGATGCCGTGGTGGCTTACGACATGATAAGCCGATTGATCTCGTTGATTTTATGACATCTCGTTGTTAATAAATTTATATGGAAAATGTTTGTATGCTGAGGCATCGGTATTCGTATCCCGTGTTTCAGGAGTATTTTGATTATTCTCTTTCATTTAAATATTTTATTTTATTAAATTGGAATACGGGCCTCCACATCAAAGTAGACAAAAAGGGATAAATGATTTCAAATAGGAGAGCCGTAACATTGCACCAGGAACTCTCGAGTTATAATCTACAATGTAATCAGAGAAGAAGACATTGTAACATTACGAATGAATTATTTCGCTAAATACTTGCACAGGAACAAAATTGAACCAGAAAATGAAGTTACAGTAAAAGATGTGTTTCAAATACTCTTATTTGTTGGCTTCAATAAACTCTCTGTATTCCTTCTTCATTTTGACCCCCGATACGGTCCTGCAAAAACAGCATAGAGAAGTCGTCAGTAGAGAGAAACTAGTGCCAATCGTGTAAATATAAGTTGCATATGCATCCGTGCTTCGGTGTCATGCTTGTATCGGCAGTTGTGGACATAACGCATACTCATAGCAACATGCATCATGGAGTCAAAGCAGTTTGGACGAATTAGCCAACCTGAGCATTTCTTTGTTCTTGAAGAACTGTACACACGGCGTGCCCATAATGCCAGCTGCTTCAGCTATTTCCGGATCTTCCTCAATATCAATTTCAACAAAGTGTACATTTTCATCAAATTCATCAATCACCTGCCACGATCCAATCAACACAAAGTGCAAAAGGTTAATATACATAACAAGACGCGATGTCATGTGTTGAGAAAGAGGAATGAATACCACAGACATCCGATGCAAAAATTAAATGAACAATATCAAAAATTTTAACCTCTAGTAGTCATGATTAAAACAAACAATCTACTTTCACAGGCTGTGATAACACAATATGCATGAACATTGATAAAAATAACAAGTCCATTGAAAAAATTGAAAACCACAGCCAGACTCCTGATTTGATATCATAACAGTTCTAACAAGACAGACAAAACATACCTTGCTAAGGATTGGCTTCAAAGTCCTACATGGACCACAAGTGGGTGATGTATACAGCACAAGTATAAGCCGTGGGCTTTCATGATACAGTTTTCGTAAAGCATACTGCAGAAGAAGGATGAAGAGGAACACATAAGTTCAAACAAATGGCATACTCGGGGCCAGATACAAATGCCCAAGACTTCGACCAAGCAAGATATCATTGACAGTGAGAATCAAGTATCTTGATCTCAGAATAGAAGATGAACCTGGCCTTTATGCTTTGTAAGTGAAATATCAAAGCCCTCTTTTACATCCCTGTCAGTGAGTTCCTTCTTAACCTCTTCAGTTTGAGGCTGTTAAAGGAAAAAACATGAAGAGTACGTTAGCTCGATACCTAAGCATCAGGTGGCAATGATCTTATGCGAATTTCATTTCTTAATGCAAATTTAACGCTTCTGCATCACAGATAAATATTATGGTATTTGATTATGAAATCAAACAAGATTTAGCTAAAAGTTGAAGTTGAACGCCCAGCTGGACAACTATATTCTAATGGGATTCTTTTATATTAGAAAACAAGTAGATGCAAATTCTTAAAAAGGTAAAACACAGCATTCATTTTTTCAGGTGATTCTTCTATTAACTAGGGCCTAGGCCCGCTGTGAGTAGGATCAAGATCAGCTTATATTATTTTTCCTTTCGTGATTCTGCCACATTATTTTCACAAAAACATCAACTTCATGACACAAGCATCTTGCATTAATAACAATAATAGAAAACAAAAAGGTAAAATCATAGTGTTGATTCATTTGTGGGCTGTTACTATACCAGGCATCACAAGTGAATTGGTTATTTGCATTTAACTTACAGCTGACTTTTCTGATAGTCATTATTTCTTTCGGATTATTGCTATATTTAACATTGTTCCTTCATAACATCATAAAGGTGGCATTTGGTTTATCGAATCTAACATTCCTCTCACAATTAATTTCTGGAGAATGATTGGTGGAGTGATTGCTTGCGAAAGAAAGATTCGCGTCTGTTGATGTATAAAATTTCTGGGAAATATTAATTTCAAATCTGATCATCCCTTGGGAAAGTTCATAATATTCACTATTACACCCTCATTGCATTTTTTGGGATTCAAATGTTTCAAAGAAGAAAATCTTAATATATATTCAACAAATGCATGTCACAAAAATAGTTATGGAGAAGACTTATAATTAAAAAAAAAAAAAACACTTTTGAGAGAGAGGACCTTGTAGATCTCAAAGGCAAAAAAAAAAAACAAATAAACTTCAAAGGAAATATGAGATATAGTAAACCTACAACTAGAAGACATACCAAAATTTATATTAAAGTCTTACTGACCTGATAATTAAATGTCCAAAATAAATTCAAATGTTTTCCTACATACTGACAACAGAATTTTTTTGACACAATTTATCAACAATATCAAACATGAGGATATGTTTTTCTATATAAAAAAAATGATAGGGATAAATTTGCAGTAAAACAAAAAAACACATTCCAAGAGACTCAGGATGTAATTTTTCAGGGTTATAGAAAGGATTCACTTTCCTGGAACTTTTGTGAAAGTTTATGGGATCAATAGAGAGAGATTACCAGCTGCATTACTTTTTGGACACAAGTAAACCAATTCATAAACTCTCACTTTCTAATAAAGTTTTCCCCCTAATGCCTAATACCAAACGCCACCTAAGTAGTTTCCTTACTGGAGTAGGTTTCTATTTCTGTAATGCTCTTCATCTTATTCGAAGAACGTATCATCAATAAGAAGCCACGTGTATTCTTGTTAAACAGATGAGGTTGAAGTTCCATCTAAGAAGGTTTGAGGCTCAGGCTCCATTTGCTGAGCCCGAGTCTCACCATCATCAGTCGTTCACAGAAAAGCTGGGCAAGGCCATTGGCCTTGATTACCTAGTGAATTGCCCAGTGACATGATCCTTGTCACATGGTTGTAACAGATAATAGAAGAGACAATCCTATCATTTCGTCATCATCAAATTTCCTCCAATACAGACCAATGTGCAACATGGGAAAACTTTGCTGATATGAAAGATAGGAGGAGATGCAGAGCCCTTAAGCACAAGACACAACTTCTAGAAGACTGAACAATTTAATTTGAATTTCAATGGCGCCTGTTCCTTATAATGAGCATTATCAACATAGGTATAATTACCTGGTGAAACTCTACAAGAAGATCATTGTTCACAAGGAATCTCTCAACTGACAAAGCAGCGATACATCCTGATCCAGCAGCTGTTACGGCTTGCCTCCACTCATGGTCCTATTTCAGCACCAGAAAACTGATTAACAAAATCTCAAATTATTGTGAGGTATTAGAAAGCAAAATCGTCTCTTTCAGAAAGTAATTTGACTTCATGCAGCAAAATAGTATAATCTAGAGACCATAGTTGGAACAGCTTTAGTTGATACCAAACAGAATATTATTTGAATGAGAAAACTATCCAGTTTCATAATCACAAGCTTTGGCATAATATTTGTTAACAGCAAATCAAGCTCCATCAAAACATTGTCTTGAACAAGAAATTGCAAGCATGAACTAGCATTGACGAGTCTCAAACTATCAACTAAATGTATTTATAGCATTACCTGAACATCACCGGCAGCAAAAACACCTTCTACAGAAGTTTTGGCAGCACCATCCTGAACTACAACATATCCTGCACTGTCAAGTTCAACTTGGCCTTCTAAGAGCTGGCTATTTGGTGAATGGCCAATACCATAGAATAAGCCTTTTGCCTCCAGCACAGATTCCTCCCCAGTATCAACCTTTCTAGTCAAAATACCAGACATCTGGCCTTTTGTGTTGCTTACGACGTCCACGGTCTCTGTATTAAAGTGGACAGTGATGTTTGGATTGTTGAACACTCTGAAACATTCGCGATAATCAACCTGTTAAACAAACATTCAGGTAGTTGAAAACTCACATACAAGATGTTGATTAGTAAATAATTGAGGACATCAAGCCAGCCGATCAGGAAAAGGTATGGGAAAATTTCCACCATGGTGCCAATTGTCAAGGACATGCAAGCAATTGGGTTTCTCACAGGATAAAATATCAGAACCGTTGATGTAGTGGGATACAAGTTCAAAGCCCAAAGAACTGGTGTCAATATAACAGGCAACTGCAAGGTTTTCTCTTTTGAAGACAACACATCCTATCAATAAGTAAGATAACATGTACTTCCCATGGAGAACTTAAGAAAACATTATCTTAACATTCACAGTTTTTTTATTGACAATTAATGAAGATTCCACACTACCCCCCCGCCCCCAACATACAACAACAAAAAAAAGAAGCAAATGTACTACAGCATGCAGAAGGGATTAAATACATTAAGAGGTTTGAAATGTTTATGTTGTGGTGGGTAGAAATGTCCTCCCAGGAAACCATTAAAAAAATATTAGACTAATAGTAGATAGCATTACAAAACATTAACAGTCATTTTTCACATTCAGGAGTATATGACGAAGAACGAGAATGTTAAAATAAGATTAAAAGATAAAAGAAAGCAATCCTTACCTATCTTGCATTGCTCTAGATGCCCTAAGCTGGTCTCTACGTACAAGTAAATGAACATGCCGAGCATATTTCGTCAAGTATATCGCCTCCTCTGTAGCCGTATCGCCACCTCCAACAACCGCAAGAACCTGCCCTTTGAACAATGGTGATGCTCCATCACAGATTGCACAAGCACTTATTCCCCTACTCCAAAATTCATCCTCGCGGGGCAACTGAAGCCTTTTAGCAGTAGCTCCAGTGGCAAAAATGATGCTGTGACACTTAACCTGAAATGTAAATCCAAAACGAACTTTCATAACATCAACATGGAGTAGTTTTCTCTAGAAAACAACTAGTGAGGAATCTGCAGCATCAGAACAAGGACAAAAGAAACAATGCTTCACACATAAGTTGTAAGACGAGCAGAACCAGATAAGTGATAAACTCAAATTCTGATGTAAGTGGGATAAGCAGGTGAAAATCTCGAAACATTAATCAACCTAGGGTCTGTTTATGCATGGTATGTTTTGCGATTAAATAGTTGACACCACAGCTCACTTCCACACACACAAAGCACAGAATCCTAAGAGACCACATATCACCTTACGGTCGCTACTTTTTACAGTGAAAGGACTGCTTTTAACATCTAGAGCTTCGACATCTTCCTGATGTAGTTCTGCTCCCCAACGTTCAGCTTGTCGTCGCATCCTACCCAATTAATAACAAATGAAAAAATTAGAAGACGGTCAGTATACTCGGATGAAATTCAGCTCCTTTCACATATAATTTTTTTCTTTTTTGGCCAAACTTTCACATATAATTCATGCATATCGCATACAAAGATGATATCATATCAGAATGAACTTCGTCTCATCTTATTACCTATCCATCAAATCAGGACCAGTTATTCCATCCGGAAACCCTGGGAAATTCTCCACTTCAGTGGTAGTCATCAATTGTCCACCAGGCACACCACCAACTTGATAACCCTCAAACACCACAGGCTTCAAATTGGCACGGGCGGCATATATTGCTGCTGTGTATCCAGCAGGACCTGAACCTATAATTACCACATTCTCCACACCTTTGGCTGCAGGAAATGACAGAAAAAACCAAGTCATCTTCTTTAAATTACTCCCATGTTTTTAAGTGGTTGGTACGATAGAATAGCATAAACATCCACTGGAAACTATATACCCTAAATTCCTAGTCGATGAATATTGGGAGTAGAAAGAACGGGTTTTTATATCAATGGTTGAAATGTTATTTGGGATTGAAGTAATTTGAAACTTGCCATTTAAAATTCATAGAAACGTCCGGTGTTATCCTTTTAACACCAGATATCTTTTTCTGAATTGGTTCTACAAAAAGAACAGAATTTTCATTTTTAATAAGCATAGGAGAAGGGTAAAAGAAAAGGCACAAAATTCAATACAGAACTTTCAGCTCAGCATATATAGTGTACTGTACATCATCACCATTAGACAGACACAGCTACATTACATTACACATAGCTAGCCTACTATCATCCCACCCTCAACAGAATCCAAAAGAATAAAGAGAATTCCAGTAAAAAGACAAGAGCTTTAGCATTCTCATCAGAAGAACACAAAAGGGTCTGCTTTCAAACACGAAAGCAAGAGAAAGATGAGGGAGAGAGACCTTGGGAAGGAGAAGGGTCAGCGGAGGAGGAAGCTCTGAGGCGGCGGAGAGAACGGCGGGGGGCAGAGTGTGGAGAGGCGTTTCTGAGGAAGAAGAGAGAAGTGGGGGCGGTGGCGGCGGTCATGGGAAGAGGGCTGTGGTGGTGGTGGGTGGTGGGGGAGAAGGTGGCGATTCCTAAACTTATCTGGCTACTGGTAGCCATATTGGTTTCGGACCATACAAACCAAAAAAAACAGAAGAAAAAGAGAGAGAGAGAGAAGGGAAGTGTTTTGGCGTTTGTCCTTATTTTTCTTCTCTCTATATTTTTCTCTTTCTATTACGCTTAGCTATATCTACTTGGTGGTGGTTGGAGGAGTACAAGTAGCTGTAGACTTGTAGCAAGTAAGTAGTAGTCTAGTCCTCCTTATTCTTAACCAAAGAAAAAAAAAAAGACTAAAGAGAGACTACAAAAAGAGACCAGAAGACTCCTATCTACTAGTAGTTGTTGTGTTACGGGCGTTTCGTGTTATGTTTTTCTTTTTTTCGGGGTTTCCTTTGTTTCGGTAGGAAGAAGGATTATCACCCACACCCCACCCGCGGGAGTATACTATAGATTGTTTTATGAACTAACGTCCTATAGTGGAATGGAATCAAATGAATTCTGCCATAAATATTAGTCCTGCCTAAGGAAATAAACAGCTTGAAATTCCGTAGACATTCCTCATTGTTTCCAATTCAAATGAACACATCGTTTGGACTGTTGGGATAAAGATTTTTTATTATATTGGAAATTCTAATCTAAATGCTAAATTAATCAACACTATCAAGGATCGAACCCACGACCACTAATCCCACAAACCGTGGGAGGTGCCAACACGACCACAAGTCGCGCAGGCGACTGTTGGGATAAAGATGATACCACTCGTATCCTTCTTCTTATCGACCAGAAAAAATCAAATTTTGGCCCATACTCACTGAAATTATGTTGAGAAACTGTTTTTAATGCCCTCATAATAGTTACTTTTTTTTTGTAAACCACAATGTTAATAAGCTTTTCGTGGGAGCTGGAGTAGGTAAAATAGTACTCATTTCATGACTTTTTTTTAAGATCTTTCTTTTTTGTTTCCTAAGGATATATGATAAGCTTTTGAAAAAGAAAAAAATTATC
This sequence comes from Turnera subulata, assembly GCA_028386065.3. NCBI lineage: Eukaryota > Viridiplantae > Streptophyta > Magnoliopsida > Malpighiales > Passifloraceae > Turnera > Turnera subulata. Next base: position 45,007 of record JAKUCV010000782.1, read on the forward strand.
ACAATTAATATCACACTGATAGAGTGATTCGGGATCATCAACGGCATTTAGTTGCCATGGGCTTCAATTTCTTCCCGGCTTTGGTTGATGCAACACTGGGAGAGGCGTGGGCAGCTCGTTTTGGCCTTGGCCTGGCTCGAGAGATGCAGCTGGAACAAGTCATTCTAGAGTTGGACAACCAACCAACTTGTTATTCAAGCACTGCAATCGTCTTCTTCCATGTCGTCTCCCCTTGGACTTTTGGTTGCTGATTTACAGGCTTTGTCCTTTTCTTTTAGTTCCTTTTCTTCTTCTTATGTTCTAGACATTGCAACAAACTTGCTCATTTTGTTTGTAATTTAGCTCTTTCTTGTAGATAAGAGAAGATCTTGTTTTCAGACTTCCCTGTGAACGTTCTTGCTATTTCTCATTCTGAGATTATTACTTGAGTAATAAAGATGTCCTTTTCCTTAAAAAAAAAAAATATCACACCGATAGAGAGTTAAATAATCCTTCTATTTTCATGTTTTAGGTTAACTACACAAATCACTCTCTAATGATTATTTAAGTCACTATCAATATGATATTCATTAATTGTAGAAATTATTTTTCTTTTTTCATTAATTGTGAAAATTATTACTTTTTTTGGGCTTATCGTGTAGAAATTGTTTAGACGGTAGGTTTATTTATGATGCGATCGTAAATCCAAAGGTAAATTAGCTATATGGTGCATATGATCAAAAATGAAATTACAGCTCAATTTCTGCAGACTCTTTTTCTTTTGAGTAATAAATTCGTTACCTGAGAAATGATATAACAGGGTACAATTTTATAAGAAAAGTGCGAAATAGGGAAGGGGAAACGATGAAGGCTAAACAGGCCATCAGATCCCCGAGCGTTAATTACCACTGATTAATATATTCATAGGGCGCATAATATAGAGAGCAAGCTTGCCACGTATTGCAGCAATATTGACTGCACTCGGATTTTATTTGGATAAAACGATGCCTGATGAGGTAAAATCTCTGTTTTTTGAGGTAAGCTTTCTGGACCCCTAAGTTCTGGACCTCATCTTCTGGCCTCTTTAATTGTTGGCCCAAACGGTAAGCCCAAGGGCATACCATATCAAGCAATTGAGTTATTAACACCTAAATTTTACTCCTTACAATCTCCTTTTTTTAAATTTGCATTGGTTTTCTCTCAATCTCAAATTTAAATTTCCCTAATTAATATTATATATCGCCAACCAATTCTTTATTTTCTTTAATTCGTAAATTTGTCTTTTCTCATAACTAACGTCCGTTGTAACATCATTGTTATAGATCTCTTCTTATATTTCCCATACTCTTTTAACTTCATTGATAAATGAAAATGTATTCTACAAAACAATTCTATGCCCAATCTTAAGTAAAACATCTCTTTAAAATTTTTAAGTCTCATGGTTTAAACTTTAGTCCCTCCCAACGAGAGTAGTAGTGTTTTTTTTTTTCCTTTCAATCTATTATTATTATTATTATTATTATTATTATTATTATTATTATTATTATTATTATTATTATTATTATTATTATTATTATTATTATTATCCCACAAAATTTATAAGAGCAAAAGACATATTAGAATTAAGCACAAAGCAACCTTGGTTGGTGACACAAGGAAACCTTGGGAAGTACGGTGTTACCGTGATATCCTGCACCATTGGATTGGAGAAAACATCAATCAAACCAGCCCACCAAATGGTTGTTAAATGTTAATTGTTATTATTTTTTTTTTTAAAAAAATTGGTTGTTCTTGATAGGCCAATGAAATTATTAGAAAATAAAAAGAAGCCTAATATTTTATATGATTGACATTGAGTCAACTCATCACATATATTTCCCATCCACATTTTTTTAAAAAAAAACTCATCATAATTATTCTAATTTCTCTTATTTCCCTCGAATCAAATTGTTGTTGCTTTTCTAGTCGTTTGCATTGGATATAGGACTTTAACTCAGTGCAAACTAGTTCAATTGTCACATTTTTGAGTGTGTGTATACTCTACTTCGTGTTTTTCATAAAAAAATTTAATTTTTTTTTTCCTGTGGAGAAAAGGAATCTGCCAAATGTAATTGATTGGGGGAGAAAGAACTGTAAAAGAAACTCCTTATTCTGGTTCATTATTTTTTATCTCCTTCTGAGACGCCCCGATCCGTATTTACCGTTATTCACAGTAAACACGTGGGACTATATACATATACAGAAAACCACGACAGGTAATATCACAAACCAACAGTATGATATATCAACAGTAATTGTCGCCGATATACGGAGACGTTATTACAACGTTGCAACAAAGGCAGAGTGACAAATACAAGCAACAGCAGCGGAAGACTTAACACAACACAATAGCATATAGTAGTAATGCATCGGGGGATGGATCCGGGACTGGCAGAGGGTGCGCCACAGCTAGCCTCGAACATACCTGTACTACGCACAGATCAATCTACGTGACCGAGTCACGTAGGCGAGGGGTGAGTCCGAAGTGCTCACCGGGTAAAATCCATAAGTAAAGACAAATATGCAAACAACCAATAATAACCAAGTCACAAAGAAACAGACAGAAGTTCATACCACTTACCAAAAAGTACTCCATGTTATCTTGGACACACTATCCAATTTTATTAGCAGGGCCCCTATCACTAGTCAAATGTTGGCCGTCGCCAGGTAGCCGATCTAGCTAGACCCAAGGTACTCCCCGTAACAACAAAATCAATAAACCGGCACAGCCAGGGAACGGTCACCAAGCACACTTCCCCCAGTGCCAAAATAATAACCAGGTACAGACAAGGAGCAGACACCAAGCACATCTCCCCCAGCACCAAATAACAAAACAGGACTACCATCAGGCTGTACCAACATTTAACCGTGATACTAAACGTCTAAGTGAATCCGTTTTATTATTAACCTCATATCTGGCTAACCAACAACACTAATCAACCCGAGCAGGCTCTCGGCCTCCCCGCTCATCCAGATAACAAACAGCTCAATATCGGTACCCCCGGTACCCAGTACGATCATCAACAATAATTGATTGAACAACCTTACAACATCGATATCAACAGCAAGTAGCACAATCACAGCAAACCATTTGCAGTCACAACAAACCATTCACAGTCACAGCAGTAGTATCATACCAGCAAATACAATCCACAGTAACAAACAACAACTTGGTATTATGGCAACATATATATATATTTACTTATCCTCACCTTAGCCGATATATTCCTAGGAGAACTCGTCCACCGGTTCTGGTTCTTCGTGCTCGTTCACGTTATCAGCTCCTATATATAATTAATAACAAACACATAATCACACAAATGCACAATGAATATTATATGCAGATGACTATAATCCCGTTCCACGCACCCGATTATTGTTCCGGTAAAAATATTATTTAGAAATATTCTTTTCCAAAATATATATATCCTTACCAAAAATATATATTATTTTCTAAATATAAACATTATTTTATTTTTTTATATATAAATATATTTATTATTATTTAATCCTAGGCCCAGATTTTATTTTTGAGCCTAAAATAATAACCTAAAGGCCCATGCAAGTCCAACGTCTAACGCACAGGTGAAAGACTAGGCCAAAACTTTGGGCCAATGGCCAAGCCCACATGTCAGAGGCCCACTTACTGAAATGTTGGCCTAATTAACCCGTGTCTTCCCCAATTTCCAGCAAAAGTTCTGCAAACAAAACTACTGGTACCTACCGAATACTACTACTTATATATATGTGATTTTATAACCTTTTTTAAAAAAAGAAAAAGATTTGGTGAGATGCTAACTCACCTTGATGCAATAGTTTTTCTTTTCCTACAACTTGTGTTCGGCGATAGTTCCAAGAGACAACAATAGCAAGTGTTGTAAAGAGGAGGAAGAAGAAGATGAAAAGATGGTGGTGATGCTGTGTTGTTTTGGTTGTGGGGTTGTTGTGTTATTTTCTTCTATATATATATATATATATACGAAAGAAAAGTTGGCAAAAGCAAGGTGCAGGAAAGAATCGCAGGAAGAAGGCTAGTATGGTTTTGTTTTTCAGGTGATGAGCAGAGAAGGCAGGGAGTTTCTTTTTTAGGCAGAAAAAGTTGTTGTGTAATGAAGAAGCATTTCTTCCCTACTGGGGAAGAACCAAAAATATCAGACAAGCTTGCAGGTGAAGGAGAAGACTTTGCAGACGGCGGTGTGGACGGAAGAAAATTTGGTGCAGGCGTGTCCTACACATTTAAGCGTGTATTGTCTGGACCAGCAAATAACTAAAATGCCCCCTTAACTTTATTTCTGGTCCATTCTTTTAAGATTAAACCTGACTTTCTTTAAGATTCCTGGACCGGAAAAATACCGACTCTGGTCCATAAAATCCGCAGAAAAATCTAGAACATGTAGCGAGGCTCGGTTTTGGAATCTGATGCTTAATTTACCTTGAAATAATTACCCAAAATTATTTTTATTCGGTAAATTACTGTACAAAGCCTTTTACAGTCCCGGTAAATATATAAAATTTACCCGAGCTGTTACAGTCTTCCCTCCTTATGGAATTTTGTCCCCGAAATTCGTTCCTGGTTTTGAGAAAAGATGCGAATACTGAGATCGCATGTGTTCTTCGACTTCCCATGTGGACTCATTAGCAGAATGCTTGCTCCACTTAACCTTAACCATAGGAATGGTGCGTTTCCTTAACTGTCGCACTTCCGAGCAAGAATCTGTTCCGGCACTTCTGTATAGGTGAGATCTTCTGCAACTTCAACATCAACTGGTGTCACAACATGACTAGGATCCGAACGATACCTCCTTAGCATAGAGACGTAGAACACGTCATAAATACGTGACAACTCTTTAGGCAATGACAACCTGTAAGCCAAAGGTCCGATCTTCTCAACAATCTCATATGATCCAATATATCATGGGCTCAGCTTTCCTCTCTCTGATTATACCTTTCCAAGGTGCAACTTTTAAGAAGACCTTCTCACCAACGTTATACTCCATCTCACGTCGGTGTTTGTCGGCATAGCTCTTCTACTGATCTTGAGCAGCTCTCATGCACTGCTTCACTGTCTGGATCTTATCCACTGTTTGCTTGACCAAGTTCGATCCAATGATCAATCTTAAACCTTCTTCATCCCAGCAAACCGGACTTCTACACTTCCTTCCATAAAGAGCTTCAAAAGGCGGCATACCAATACTAGAATGATAGCTATTGTTGTAGGCAAACTCGGCCAAAGGCAAGTACTTATCCCAACTCCCACTGAAGTTGAGTGCACAAACCCTAAGCATATCCTCCAGTGTCTGTATAGTCCTTTCAGACTGTCCATCCGTCTGTGGATGAAAAGCAGTACTGAAGCTCAGCTTAGTTCCCAATGCTGCTTGTAAACTCTTCCAGAAACGTGACGTGAATCTAGGATCTCTATCAGAGACTATGGACTTTGGAATACCATGTAGTCTCACAATCTCAGCAACATACTTCCCCGCCAATATGTCCATGGTATCAGTTTGGCGGATAGGAAGGAAATGAGCTGAATTTGTTAATCGGTCAATGATGACCCAAATAGCATCTTCCAAGTCATCGGTAGCCCAACCACAAAATCCACGGTGATCATCTCCCATTTCCACTCTGGTACTGACAACGAACGCATCTTGCCGCCTGGAGCTTGATGCTCGGCCTTCACTTGCTGGCAAGTGATGCATCTTGCAACATACTCAGCTACGTCTTTCTTCATACAAGGCCACCAATAATGGCTCTTCAGATCCTGATACATCTTAGTACTTCTAGGATGCATTGCATATGGTGTCATATGTCCTTCTTCAAGGATCTGATTACGCAAATCACCGACATTGGGTACACATATCCGTTTCCCAAACATCAGTGCACCATCTTCGGCTATGTGAAACTGGTCCTCTATCCCGGTACTTACTCCTTCCTTCAGCTTGATCAGGTCAGGATCTCCATCTTGTAGCTCTACTATCCATCCTCTTAGGTTAGACTTGACGCTTATGTGTGCCAGTAAGGCGTCAGTGTCATCAACTGCTAAGTCAACTCCCAACTTCCTTAACTCGATAAGTGAGGATATCGAGTAATTGGTGGAAGCATCTTCTGGTTGTCTCCGGCTCAACACATCAACTACTGCATTAGCCTTTCCTGGGTGATACTCGATGGTACAATTATAATCATTAAGTAACTCAACCCAGCGTCTTTGTCGCAGGTTAAGCTCCTTTTGAGCCATGATGTACTTAAGACTCTTATGATCAGTGAAGATCCCACACTTCTCTCCAAACAAGTAGTGTCTCCAAATCTTCAAAGCCAAGATCACAGCTGCCATCTCTAGATCATGCGTCGGATAGTTCTTTTCATGAGGCCTTAGTTGTGTAGATGCATAAGCAATTACTCGACCTTCTTGCATCAGCACGGCTCCTAAGCTAAGACCTGATGCATCACAGAACAACACATATTCCACTCCTGGCTTTGGCACTGTCAAGAATGGTGCTGTGGTTAGCTTCTTTTTAAGCTCTTCAAAACTCCGTTGGCATTCTGGACTCCAAACAAAAGCTTGCTCTTTCCTTAGTAGCTTGGTCATGGGACTAGCTATTAAGGAAAAACCTTCAATAAACCTCCGATAGTATCCTGCAAGACCAAGAAAACTCCTGACTTCGGACACGTTCTTAGGAGGTTCCCACTCCAAAACAGCTTTTACTTTGGCAGGATCAACCTTTATTCCATCCCCGCTTACTACATGTCCGAGGAAGGAAACTTCTCCAAGCCAGAATTCACACTTGCTGAATTTGGCATATAATTGCTTCTCCCATAACCTTTGAAGCACTATCCTCAAATGCTCTTCATGCTCTTCCTTTTTCTTAGAGTAGATAAGGATATCATCGATAAAAACCACAACAAATTTATCCAGAAACTCATTCAGCACCAAGTGCATCAAGCACATGAATACTGCCGGTGCATTGGTCAAACCAAAAGGTACCACTGTGAATTCGAAGTGGCCATACCGAGTGCGAAAAGCGGTCTTCGGTATGTCCTTCTCCGCAATCTTGATCTGGTGGTAGCCTGATCGGAGATCAATCTTTGAAAATACCGTGGCTCCTTGAAGCTGATCGAAGAGATCATCGATCCTTGGTAACGGGTACTTGTTCTTGACCGTCACCTTGTTTAACTGTTGATAGTCCACACACATCCGTAGACTACCATCTTTCTTTTTCACGAACAATACTGGTGTACCCCATGGTGAGGTACTAGGTCTGATGAACCCTTTTCCCAGTAGTTCGTCTAGTTGCTTCTTCAGCTCCTGAAGCTCCATTGGTGCCATCCTGTATGGTGCCATCGAGATAGGTGTAACTCCAGGTACAAGCTCGATGGTATACTCAACTTCTCTGTCGGGCGATAATCCTAGTAGATCGTCTGGAAAAACATCAGCGAACTCCTTCACTACTGGTAAATCTTCCGGGGTAGGATCCCGTGTTTCTTCGCCTGTGATGCTAGACAACAGGGCGTTCGGACCATTCGGCTTCATTCCGTAGTCCTGGGTAGCAAAGATACTACATGTGGTTGCAGCTCTCCCTATACCGGACAAGACAATTGACCGATCTTCGGTGGATGTTAGCGTCACTTGCTTAGCTCGGCAGTCCACCAAAGCTTGATACTTCGACAACAAATCCATGCCCAGGATTATATCAAATCCTCCCATGTTCATAACAATGAGTTGGGCAAGGAAAGTTTCGTTTCCGTATACTAACGATACGTCCTTGCAAACTCTATATAGCCTTACTATGATGCCTGCAGGTAACCTAACCCTCATTGGCTTTTCTAGCGGCACATCTTCACAATTATGTTGTATAGCATATGTTTGAGCAATAAAGGAATGCGTAGCTCCGGGATCAACTAATGTGAATGCAACATTATCATGTACTGTAAAGATACCTGCTATCACTTAGGCATCCTCAGGATCCTCTTCTGCAGTGATGACAAAAGCTCTAGGGACAGTTGTACTCTAATTAGCTCTAGATTGAGTCCTTGCAGAAGGATTTCCTTGGCTACAATTGCGTCCAGGGGCTCCAGATCTACTTGGCACACTAGCCACAGAGGCTTGAACTGTTGGTGTCGGGGTAGGATTATTGCTTCTCCCGAGCTTCGGGCATGCATTCCGGTAGTGTCCTAGCTCATTACACTCATAACATCTGATAGAAGATAGTGGACGTTTGTAGCAGTTGTTTCCAGAGGTAGTCCCTCCAGATCCACTCCATCCTCCAGTTGAAGCTCCGCGGTTGTTGTTCTAACCACGTCCTTGAGTCACTTGCTGGTACTGTCCTCGTCCAACTACAGGTGCACTAGCAGCAGGTACATATAGCTTCTTGTTCTGACCGGTAGGAACTTGTGGTATAGTTCTCTTTCGGCAGTACTCCTGTTGATCAAGCCATGTGATTTCAGACTTCTGGGCATCCCTGACCATAGCCTGATAACCATCATATTCTTTGCATCTCATGATAGCTCGAATATCAGGGTGTAGACCTCTCCAGAAGCGTTGGCATCTGGCATCAGTAGTTGCTACTAGATCTCCAGCATACAGAGACAAACGGTCGAACTTCCTTTTGTACTCTGTCACGGTCATGTTATCCTGACGCAATTCCAGGAATTCACGCTGCATGCGTACCTGAAATTCTTCGGTGATGAACTTGTCCTTGAACATAGCCGTGAACTCCGCCCATGGCATTACAACTGGTTTTCGTAGGTCCCTGGTGACAGATTCCTACCATATTGCTGCTTCCTCTCGGAGAAGAGAAGTGGCATAGTTTGCCCATTGATCGGTCGTACACTTGAGCTTAAGCATAACCCTATTGATCTGATGTAGCCAGTCGTCCGCTTCTCGGGGGTCAGTTTCCCCTGAGAAATTCTCCCCTCCAAGCTTGTTAAAGACAGGGTCATCAATGGGCCCCTCAGCCGTCTGACGATGCAGGATTTGTGTCATCATATGCATCATCTGTAGTGACATCGGTGCTCTCATTCCAGGTACCTCGTTATATGTGTACGGTGCTCCTCCGTACTGGTGCGGTTGTTGGTGTGGTTGTTCAATCGACACTTGGTCCTCTTCTAAGTATTGTTGGGCAGCATGAAGGTGACCTTCGACCGGATCCATGTCGTCCTACCTATATGAAGATGCATGCATGAGAATTATTTATAAGACATGTGGAGCAGGGTATGCACAAACAACAAACAACACTCAAAGACCTACTACCTGCTACACAACCAAAATGAGACGCCCCGACCCGTATTTACCGTTATTCACAGTAAACACATGGGACTATATACATATACAGAAAACCATGACAGGTAATATCACAAACCAACAGTATGATACATCAACCGTACTTGTCGCCGATATACGGAGACGTTATTACAACGTTGCAACAAAGGCAGAGTGACAAATACAAGCAACAGCAGCGGAAGACTTAACACAACACAATAGCATATAGTAGTAACCATTGCGGGATGGATCCGGGACTAGCAGAGGGTGCGCCACAGCTAGCCTCGAACGTACCTGTACTACGCACAGATCAATCTACGTGACCGAGTCACGTAGGCGAGGGGTGAGTCCGAAGTGCTCACTGGGTAAAATCCATAAGTAAAGACAAATATGCACACAGCCAATAATAACCAAGTCACAAAGAAACAGACAGAAGTTCATACCACTTACCAGAAAGTACTCCATGTTATCCTGGACACACTATCCAATTTTATTAGCAAGGCCCCTATCACTAGTCAAATATTGGCCATCGCCAGGTAGCCGATCTAGCTAGACCCAGGGTACTCCCCGTAACAACAAAATCAATAAACCGGCACAGCCAGGGAACGGTCACCAAGCACACTTCCCCTAGTGCCAAAATAATAACCAGGTACAGACAGAGAGCGGACACCAAGCACATCTCCCCCAGCACCAAATAACAAAACAGGACTACTATCAGGCTGTACCAACATTTAACCATGATACTAAACGTCTAAGTGAATCCGTTTTATTATTAACCTCATATCTGGCTAACCAACAACACTAATCAACCCGAGCAGGCTCTCGGCCTCTCCGCTCATCCAGATAACAAACAGCTCAATATCGGTACCCCCGGTACCCAGTACGATCATCAACAATAATTGATTGAACAACTTTACAACATCGATATCAACAATAAGTAGCACTGAAACACCCGTGTCCCAATTTAACAATAAAATATCAAAACTTAAGGAAATTACCAAAATGCCCTTGAAACCCGGGACACGAAAATCAATATCAAAAACATTATCCAAAATCCTCAATAAAAAGAGATGTCATAACAACATAGTCAACCGGCTTAGCAAGCCTCAAATCAAACCCGGCATCCTGCCGAATATCATCAA
>JAKUCV010000783.1:0-26420 GCA_028386065.3 Turnera subulata
CATAACGAGTATTTTTGTATGATATTGTTGTGAATATAACTCGTGTGTTTGTAAAGGCACTGTGGTTGGTATTACTTGAGTAAATTTTAAGGCTGTGGCCATAAGCTTCTGTCGGGTCACTTGAAAGGCCTGAGGGTGCCTAATTGGCGCACCTAGTTGCTCTAGGCACCTGGCCGGTTGCGCTAGTGGGGGCGTGACAATACTAAGGAGAGCCATGGGACACAGTGTTGACCGAAGGTGAAATATTTGCATTACGCTGATAGCAATTTTGTGCAGTGTGCCGAAGCTTGCCACAGATCTGACACTTAGGACGATAAGAATCATTACGAAAATTACGATTGTTACCTCCTCTCCCACGGCGACCACGACCACCCCAGGTAGGTGGTGTGTACTGTTTCCTTTGTGTGACGTGATCCGAAGGAATAACAGGATAAGAAGTGTCTTTGACAGCATCAACAGAGGCTGGTGGTGCAATAGCAAGCGACTTCAAGGGATCATTATTAAGAAACTCAAAGCTCATCATTGCTCCTTGCAACTCAACAAAGGTGAGTGGTTCAGGTCGGGTGGCAACGGTTGTGGCAAAGGTCTTGAGCTCAGGTTGAAGGCCCCGGATCAAACTAATCTGAAAATTCATGTCGGGCATAGCCTGTCCACTCGCAGCAAGTTCATCGGAAAGCCTCTTGGCTCGATTCAAATGCTGCATCACAGGTTCATCAGGATGTTGGGAAACTTGCTGGAGAGCAGAGTGAATTGCCATCCTTCGAGCTTGGTTGGAGGAGGCAAGAGAAGATTCGAGGGCATTCCAAGCCACCTTGGAGGTTGTTTTGCCAACAACAGTCAGAAAAATCTCGGCAGCAATGGAGGAATTAGTACTGCTTAAAATTGCCTGGTATTGTTGAATCCAGAGAGCATACTCGGGATTAGGTTGTGCTTCACCTGCATCATTCAAAACTGTGGGTGAAGGACAAGGAAAAGATCTAGTGACATAACCAAGTACCCCTTGTCCAGCCAAGAAGGGCTCCATTTGGGCTCGCCAAAAAATGTAGTTGGTGTGGGAGAGCTGAATAGATACAGCATGATGAGAATTACTCAAAGTTTGCACTTGAGTGATGCGTGCAGCGGCACCAGCAGGAGCTTTCACCTGTGAACCCGAAGATCCTGAAAGAGTGGAGCTTGCGGAAGGGGGATTTTCAGTAGACATGGCAAGGAAACAAAAAGGAAGAAAAAAAAAATAGGGTTATGGTGCGATTAAGCAGATGACTCCGCTACCATAAAGAAATATATAACAAAAAGTAATAGGGAATGCTTGAACTCGACACAGACAGGTCTAGCCTGTTGGTCTGTTATATATTAGTTGTAGATAGCTCTTGATACAATTGATAGTGATACAGTAGGACAGAAACACTAACACATATAATAACAGAAGTTAGATAACTATACTAGGTGATAAGGATTATCACATACTAACATTATTCAACGATCAAGTTGAAGGGCTTGTGTCTATGAGTCACAGAAACTGGAACTCAAATACTAGAAGAGAGCAATTCTTATGATATTATAAGCTGTCACATATATTATCATTTGTGTAACAGCCCGGGTAAATTTATGTTTTTACTGGGGCTATAAAAGGATTTGTATAGTAATTTACCTTATGGAATAATCTTTGGTAATTATTTTATGGAAAACCGAGCATCGGATTCCAATTCCGAGTCTCACTCCATACTCCAGATATTTATGCGGAATTTCCGGGACGAGTTGGAATTTTCGGAATTTGGAAGCTGCGAAAAGACAATTATGCCCGTGGGTAAGTATTTAACACAGTAGGCGGAAAGACAATTATGCCCCTGGGTAAGTATTTAACACAGTAGGAGTTAGAAGGGCAGTTAAGTCATTTTGCTGGTCCAGATATTTCCTACCCAATTATGCTGGTACACAGGGTCAACTCAAATATTCTGCAATAATTTGAAAGGACGGTGACAATGTCAGCCACGAATTTTTGTCCCTCCTTTCTAGCCTATATTATTGCTTAATTTTCAATCAAAATGGTGTAAAAAAAAAGAAGAAAAACAAACAACACACACAAACACAACCGGCCACAAACCCGAGACCACTTCCACCACCCCGACGCCGTGCCGACTGCCATCACCATTTCTCCCTTCCTCACACGTGCAGTGCCTCCCGGCCACCATCCAAAGCTACCGAGCCGCCATCGACGCCGCCCTCCTCTTACCTTCTCGCCATCCTCTCCTGCTCGGGTCGTGTCGCCGTTGAGGGCGCATCGCCCGTCGCTGCAGCCGTCGGACCCAACAGCAGATCCGCCCGTCCCTTCTCCTCTCTGCCGCTCGTCGCAGCCGTCTCGGCACCTCGCTCCGGTCGCGCTTCCGTGCGTCGCATCACGCCGCCCTGCCGCCTGCTGCTCGCACGCCGTCTCGTCGCACCGGCCGTAATCGTGGAGATCACCCGGGTCCTGAGGTGAGCCGAGACGCCACATCTAGGTCGAGTCATGGGTCAAGGCGCTGGGCCACGCCTTGGCACGGGCCCATGTTCTGGGACTGTGACCAGGCCTGGGCCTTGGTGCTTGGGTCGTAGCTGGACCTGCTGGGGTTACTGAATTTGGTTCATGGGCTGGCACAAATGGCCCAGTTTTAAAAAGAAAAAGGAAAAAAAAAGAGAAAATAAATATCTATATACTTCTGAAAAAAAAATATATTTAGGGGAATATAGGATTATATTATGGGAAGAATAAATAATGGTATTTTAAAGGGTTGAGGTAATTATAATAAGAGTTATTGCCTTTGAAACTATTATATAGTAAATACCCTTGATATAATATGAATAAGTACATGCAAAAAAAATTCCAAGAAAATCATATTATGGAAGTAACTCTGGTGGGTATATTTTAAGGAATATATATATATATATATATATATATATATATATATATATATATATATATATATTATCATTATTTTCAGAAAAATTATTTAGCGGTATAGAATAATTCTAGAAAATGATTAATAACAACTCTGGAAAAAAGAGAGGAAATTTTTAATGGTAAGTATATTTTGGAAATATATAGTATATCGTGTGAAAAATAATTACTTTGGAAAAGTACATACTTATAGAATAAATAAGGAAAGGGTATTATCAAAGTAATACCGGAATAATAACCGGGTATAAATACAGTATGGAATTTTGACGCAAGAATAATAAGTAGTGAATGATGATGATAACGGGGTTCACCGGGACGTAAACGAACCAGCTTAGTTTTATTTTACGGTATAGCATCATTTGCATTTATGTGTATCTTATGTGAATATATGCCATTGTTTGCTATTTAGGAGTTGATAACGAACAGTATCCCGTGGAACCGGAGCCGGGACAATTTGAGGACTTTCAGGAGTAGGGAAATCGGCCAAGGTAAGGATGGATAAACTTTGATATATTGCTCATGATACTGTGTTTGCTTTTCCTGTGATTATTTTGCCTGATTAAACTGTTGAGCCAACTAAGTTTTGTTTGTGGTATTATTGTTGTTGTTGTTGAATTGTCGATTGTGGACTTACGGATATGATGAGATAATTGAATAATTGGAAATTAAGTTGACGACTGTATTGTCACTTGGAGAGTAGTGGTACGACTAGATGGTTAGAGACTGTTTTGTGGTGGCTATGATCTGGGTTCTTATGATAAGCATGTCTATGCTTGGGATGTCTATCCCGTGATTATTTTTGGGATGTCGATCCTTGGGTTCTCTTGGATTGATCTAGCATCTGGAACACGTTAATAACCATGTACGACCCTAGCTTGTCCAGTGACAGGGCCCCGAAAGATAAAATGGGTAGTAATAAATATTCTTTTGGTCTTGGCTCAGTTATTTTCTGGTTGTTTCTCTGTTATGTCTTTTGCTGGAATTTTACTTCGAAAGTATTGTGATTGCCTGCATATTACTGTTTATCTTTCGTCGGTGAGCACTTCGGACTCACCCCTCGCATGCGGGGTTTCATCCCGTAGGATGAGTTGTTCGTAGTTCAGATACGTGGTTCGGCCAGCTGCTGTTTCTGCTCCACCAGTCCCCGGATCCATACCTTCGCCGCATCTCATTCTAAGTCTTCCGCTGCTGATTAATTTATGCTGCTGATAATTTATTTATTGTTGTGTCATGTATTATATGTTTCTGCTACTGCTGTTGTGGTTTGAATAATGGTCACTGTGATCAGGTGACGGATGTTGTATTTGAAATTGCTTGTATTGTATTTTATATTGTATGTACTGTCAGCTACTGTAATAAGAACAGTTCTGGCACGTGTTTACTGTGTACGGTAAATACGGGTCGGGGCGCTTCAATTTGTTGCAATAAATGTTATAACAAAATGTAATACTTGTTACGATATTTTGTTGCAATAAATTCGAGTTTTTGTTACAATACATTAATTTATTTTTTGGTCAGATTCATCCTGCTACAAATCAATCTAGATCTTTTAACTCATAACTTTGTTCTTCCACTGTGTGTTTTCAGAAAGTGCAATAATGATATCTAATTTCTATGAACATCAATACAATCATGTATGAAAATTTAAATTTGGTTTCTTACAAAAGTTTAATAAATGATTGAGATTTTAATTCTTAAATCAAATATTCCATTCTAATACGAGAAGAATATGACGATTATAGTTAAGAAAAAAGTTAAATAAACAAAAGACAGAAGGAAGGAAGAAAAAAAATTCAAATAAAGATGAGAGAATAACATGAGTTTTTTTTGAGTAGATCGATGGCATCACGCGGGATATTTTTGAGTAGTTTCGATCTTTCACATGTGCATGCCAATGCACATAGACACAACCAATTTGATAGATTTTTTTTTTTCTGTTTGGTTAATGAAATTGTAATTACATTTATTCATTAATTTCATTCTTCCAAAACAAAAACCCAAAAGCTCTCACAGGTTTTCCATACGGTATCTGGAGCTTGGCCCCGACTAATCCGGTCGACCCGGGTCGCACACCTAGGTATGGTGGGTGAGTCTCCCAATGGGAATTTTCTGCAGACACGAGGACTCGAATCCGAGACCTCGCTTAAACGGAATCAAATCGCTTACCACTTAGACCAACCCTATATTGGTAAACATTATGTTGTTTTTGGTAGGCATGCTTGCGGATGATGCTTCTGCAACTCTTTCTGTACTTTACACCATCAAAAGCAAAAACAGATGTACCACAGATAAGAGACGAACCCACCTGCGCAAGAGAACGCATTCCATTCATAAAAAAAAGGAGACAACCACAAAAACTGTAATCACAAAAAAGGGCAACGAGCAGACCACAAATTCCAAGCTGCAAAGAGCGTTCAAAGGACAAGAAGACACAATAACAATCCGGACAAATCATCAGTTCAACACCCCAAACTCCCACTAGTACTAAAAAAGTCGCTCTTCTCACCCAAAACACAACCTCAAAGAATCGCTCTCTTCGTATTGATTGTTTCTATGTGGATTAGCTCATGTGAAAGAAACTAGTCAAGGATTTTTTTTTTGGATAAAACGAAGATATTATTAAGAAACACTACTCCAGTCACGCCATCGCACAGATGGCCAACCAGAACACAGAGTACAACCCAAGAACTCCCACTAAAGGGAAGCGATATTCGCACTCCAATAATTATTATCCACACTCTATTTTTAAATAAAATGTCTAAAATGTCCAGCTTTTCTTTTCATATTTACTTAATTGTGGGATTGTAACCGTAATGATGAAATGATGAAACCTTGTCTGACATTGTTTTCCTTCATTAATAGGAAAACAAAAATTATTGTTATGATAATTATTCATAATATCTTTTTCATCATCTAACATTAATTGTTTTTCATTCTATATTTTCTTATTTCTAAGTATTCTTATTAGGAGGAAAGAACTATAGTTGAATTTAACAAATTATTTTTTCGTCACATCTAATTTATCCTTATTTTACCATTTATTTTTACGCACTTATTCCAATGAATTATAAATAAGTGATCTAAATCAAACATTTAGCAAAATAACAAAGAAGAAAAACCTGTGATTGAACTATATCCACCAACAGAGAATATGCCCTGCCCTTATAATATTTGAAACAAAAAATATTGTTAAAAATAATTATTTTAACCATCCTATTAATTAACACAAACAAGTTCAATAACTCTTATACACTAAAAAAAACTTCAACCTTGTTTTTCCCACCAGTATTAAAACACTACACACTTCAGTGTCTCACGATATGAACGAGAATAAATATAAAAGAGAGGCTGGACATTTTGGTCATTAATTTTAAAAATGGAGTGTGAATAACAATGGTTGGAGTGCAAATATTGGCTCCCCCCACTAAACTAAAAGTAATTTGCAATCAATGCCATGCCAAGACTTAATACTATCCACACACAAAATTACATCGGACAGAGAATAACAAAAACCTGGTTGCCTAGACTTAATCCAAGATAAGGATCTTAAGAAGATAAGAACAAAATGCCTCTCCCAATCCACTACCTGGTTCTCAAAAATGACCCTATTCCTTGCAATCCAAATATTCCATATTGTTGCGTGACGCCATCAATATACGAATTAGCATGCATTATTACATTCCTCTTGACAACAGCTACTTGTTTGTTCTGGTAATTAATCAATGTACTGCCTATATATTATGGTATATCTCGCTTGTAACAAACAAGGATCTTTTCCTTTCTGCTCTACGTGTTTTTCAAAATTTTCCATTGAAAAGGGGACAACTTTTGAACTTTTGCGAGAGAATCATTTTACCAAACAAACAAAGAAAGGTGATATTATATACATCACTAAAAACACTTCAAAGCTGCAAATTACTTTTTCCAATTAAGAAAATACCAATTAGCAATGGTTGCTATGATAAAGCGTGCTGCATTCCCTTAAACTCTAAGGTCCAAGTTTATAGTCCTGGTGGAACCGGGTGTATGGAAATTGTGCTATTGGTCCCACCTCACAAGGGTGACGCATTGAGTCACAGGAAAGATTAGTCCGGTAGTCGATTGGGATACTCTTCTAGCATAAAAAAATTAAGAAAATATCAAGAAAAGACATTTAATTTTCCTTTTCAATTTTATATATATGTTCTCTGCTGCTTAGCATAAAAAGAAAAAGTTAGATTCTGTTGCTTGCTAGTTTTACTCCCAGGATTAGTGTGTCGATTACATTAAATCGTAAAGTTCAGTTCTAATTTTTTATAACAAATAAATTTCTTCTATTCGTTCAGGTATAATGATTTTATCACGCCGTCATCATAACGGAGTTGGATCCGTTTAATAGGATCCATTGGTGGATTTTTCTCGTGGGTGAGTTGGGTATCGCTCATGCAAATATGGGTTTTCAAAGCCCATTTTCCACATGAGCGGAGGAGTCGCATCAAGCCCACAAGGAGTAATTAAGGTCATCATCAGCCTGGGTTGATTTATTATTATTATTATTATTATTATTATTGTTATTGTTATTATTATTATTATTATTGAGGATCATTTTTTTTTAATATAACATCGTGGACCATTTGCATCTGTGGCTTCCTTGATGGGGAATTAACTACATTAGAGTAGGGATTGCAATCGGATAGGATCGGATATGGTAAGTGTTAGCCGGGTAAGACATAGACCAGGATAAAATTTTATTTTTCTACCCAACGGGTAATACGGGTCTGGATGAGGGTCAGTGGCGGAGCTCGTTTGAGGGGGACCCGAAATAAAAAAAGAAAAGGTGGATGCATGATTTGAACCTTTGATAATTCAAGAACAATACCACTCTTTACCATCAAACCAAGTCTAACTTTGTGAATTCTTAGTACATAATATGATAATACCGGAAGTCCAGGGGGCCTTGGCCACCCTCAGCCCCCCTAGGCTGCCGCAACTGATAATAGTATACCCACTATACCCGTTAAACACGTTACTAGCACAGGTGTTAAGACTTAAAAGCCTAAGTCATCATATGAATGAAAATTACGAGACTCACCAACGGCGACGAATGACAGTAGCAGAAGGTCATTCATGAAAAGTGAAAAAACCAATTAGTTCATATTGTCTTTACTTCACTAATAGAAAAGGGTGTAGGGAAAGCATTTAGAAATAAAAAAATTGTGCCAGAAAGTTACCTTTATTTTTTTTTACAAAATAGTAATGGATTTTAAGGTATTATGATAGGCCGAGTCTACCGGGTATGGTCGAATCTAGATCCGGACCCAGACCCAGACCCTACCCGGATCCGGTCAATTTGGGTCCGGGTATTACACCCTACTCTCTTTTTATCCAGTGAAAGTCGGGTAATATTGTACCCTTATAAGAGGGTTTCGGATGGATATCGGGTAGACGCGGAAAAATTGCCATCCCTACATGAGAGTATAATATCTATCCTCTGTTCTTTTAAACGGGATCAGACCTTGTATGTAGCACAAACTGACAAATGGAGCCCAATTTTCTTGCAATTGGATATCATCATATCGATACACAAGAACTGATTGAAACATCAGCGCCTGGTGTTCCCATTACACAGGAATAGAATATGTGGTCAAAAAAAAATATGAACCTTGAGGATGACGTTCTTGTTATGGGCCCCCAGGTTAGAATTAGATATTTTGGGCTTGGTGGGCAAAGTCTCTCAATGATTGACAAGCCATGGGGTGCATACATCATCACAATCGTAGCTACTGAAATTAAACTTGATCATAAATTTCATAGCCCTTAAACTAGTACTCAACCATATATAGGGCCATGGAGAAGCTTTAAATCCAATTGATTTGACAAGCCATGGGGTGCGATTAATTATATTCGTATCCCCCAATACATCATCATATTCTTAGCTACTGAAACTAAAACTGATCGTAAAATCCTTTGGACACTCATGACTGGAGAGGAACAAGCGGGTTTTTGGCCGAGTTAACACAGATGTAGAGAAACTGGTGGACCTAGCTCTGGTTCTTGCAATATTCTGGATCAAAGTCTATCAGGGAGACATCCCGTTTAGTACCTCACTGATCATGTCAGATGCCGAGATCCTAAAAGATTGGAAGGGGCCGACACTACAACAAAGCCTATCAAATGTGACTACTTTTTCAGTCACATTTGGCCTGAAATTTGTCCCCTTAGCATTCAGGGACAAATTTTGGCCTTGACCAATTTGTCTATTCAAGTGTTGTCACCTTAGCCTAAAGGGACAAATTTCAAATTAGTCTCCTAAAATGTATTCTAAGGGACAAATATTATCCCTTATAGCGTATCTAAGTGGACAAATTTTGTTCCTAAGACATTCCAAATTGGACAAATATAGTCCATATAAGGCACAACATTTGTAAATTTATTTTCATACATAAAGAGACAATTTTTGTCATCTTTGATATAGTTATATGGACAAAATTAATTCTTAATAGAATTAGAATTAGAATTATAATTGAACAAAAAACACAATAAATAATAAAACCAAAATTTTGTTAAATTAATAAAATGAATCACATAAATAACCTTCAACTATCCTGGATTAGAAAGAAAATGAAAGTCGATAGAATTTTTTCACATCTCCTGTTCTACTTACTAAAATACAACAAATAATGTATGCATCCATTCATGCCAACTCAAACTTGCAGTGCATCCAGAACTTTGAGTAAGGATCTATTACATAAAACAGAAGAACAAGGCCAGCTCCATGGCGTACGGAGGAGAAGTAATTTAGCAACTGCAGTGCAGTACCAACTCTTGCGTGGCTACCTTCATGGCGCACAAAATCTGCATGTCCTCTTTGTGTTGCATTGCAGCCCAAGTTACAATGTACCTGAACAACGAACCACAATTTAATCCGATAACAAAAGCAAACACATACGCATGGGCAACTTTGATTACCAACCTGCGCCTCTACAAATATATATATAACCCAAACACGCAACACCTCTTTAAACATAAAGAACAAATATATATATGAAAATTTTCTCAATAAAAAGAGCATGATTTTGAAAATGCGACATTTGTGATGCTTAAATCCTGCTCATAAGTTTCTGAAACACAAACTAAATGAACATAAGTTGGTTGAAGTATGAAAAGTTGTGTTGAAAATCAAACTAAGATATCCTATAGTTACCTTGGACAAGTTCAAGAGAGCTGGATCTGTTTTTCTATTGGCTACAATATCTAAGGAGAATCGTTGTAAACCACAGAAGGCATCACATGAGACTAGAAAATGCAGATGAACCATTAGAAAACTCTATTACATCCACAGACTTAAATAAAAATATGGCAGTAAAAAGAAACTATAGTCAGAACAATTACCAGAGTGCAATAACATAGATTATATGCCATCATTATTGAAGGATACAGAGATGCAAGTTGGTCATGTTAAAAGCATAAGTAGTCCTAGATTGACATGCATCAGTAAGTTAGTGACACAAAGCATAAGTAAAATAAAAGCAGACCTCAATTTGCCTATTTAGTTCTTTCTGTTGTTTCTCAAAATAGTCCGTTGCCTCCTGCTGGTTCTGCTTTTCAGTCTCTACAAGCCTCATCTTTGAAGGGGAAAGAGAACACAAATGAGCGACGATAATCTTGGAATGGTTAATGATATATGGATACTGTATATCATCACCTAAAAACAATCACAAAGTGGACCATAAAAGTGGCAGACTCTACTCTTCACATTGCAAGCCAGAGAGGTGGCCTTACCCAAAATCAAGTCAGGCAGACTTGTAGTATTCGAAGAAGAGCCATAACCAGCCGGATTATCCGGCGACTACACTCTTCGGTCCTAAAAAACACAGAATTCATCTAATAATTAAATTAGAAAAGTGATAAGTAGAGAAAAGCAGGGGAGGAGTGGAGAAAGAAATGTTGAATAGTGTTGCACTTAGAATCCCACATCGGTTAAGAAGTGGGTTTGAGGAGTTTTGTTTTGTTATAAATAGAGCTCCCACTTCCCTTAGTTAAGCATCCCAAACATTACAGTATAATTGTATTCTAACAATTGTACTAATTACTCTTCTCCTAGTAAAAAGAGCAGGCCCTTTTCTAGTGGTACTCCGGAGACGTAGGCAAAATTGGCCGAACTCCGTTATCAATTTTTGAGTGTGTTCTTTCTTTATTAATCCGCCTTTAATTTCCGCATTTGTTTATTTGTTTAGTATTCAACATTGGCCGGCTAAGCCGCCTTATCTCTTTGTTGGCTGGCAAAGCTGCCTTGTTCTATTTGTTGGCCGGCTAAGCCGCCTTTTGTCGGGTATAGGTTGTGAATTAAAATACTGTGCAAGTAAGTCCTGTCTAGGAGGCTGGGTTTTAAGTGAACCACTATTCCTCCAGTCCTTCCTGGGGATTTATCTTGGAATGATAATTCTATCTAAGGAGATAGGCTAGGCCATCTTTCCTGGGAATTATCGAATCAGTTCAATTCACTAGTTTGTTGTAGTGGGGAATTTACCCGAGTTTCCCCAACAAGTGATAGCGGAGCCGAAGGTTCATCCTTTGGGCTATTTGAAATTGTTGAATACTATCTTTTGAATTTATAATGGCGGAAGTAGGTTTAAAATAGGCTACATCAGGTACGCAGTCAGGAGAGATGGCTTCCACATCTAGATGGTCGAGGATCCCAGTATCTAGTTCGAAGCTTGCTGTGGAGATATTTGATGGTACCGGTCATTTTGGCATGTGGCAGTGTGAGGTCCTTGACTCGCTATTCCAACAGGGACTTGATGTTGCTATTGAAGAAGAGAAACCTGACGATATCAGTGACAAGGAGTGGGCTGACGTAAACAAGTTGGCATGCAGAACAATCCGATCGTGCTTGTCCAGGGAGCAGAAATATGCTTTCAAAAATGAAGTTTCCGCACACAAACTGTGGAAGGCATTGGAAGACACTTTCTTGAAGAAAAGTGGTCAAAATAAGCTTCTAATGAAGAAGAGATTGTTCCGGTTCAAGTATCGACCAGGTTCTACGATGAATGAACACATTACTCTGTTTAAAAAATTAGTAGCAGACCTGTTCAATTTAGATGTTATATTTGAAGATGAAGACTTGGCTTCGATGCTGTTATCATCTCTTCCCGACGAATTCGAGCACCTGGAGACTACTTTACTTCATGGGAAGGAGAATGTATCATTGGAGGCTGTATGTTCTGCTTTGTATAGTCACGAGTTGAGACAACAAGATAAAGTGAAAAACAAAGCACCTGCAGCAGATGAAGCCTTAGTGGCTAGAGGACGACAGCAGAATTTTGAGAGATGTCCGAAATGTTCCAGAGTTGAAGAAGAATCTCATTTCTTTGGGGACCTTAGAATCAAAAGGCCTAGTTGTCACTATCCGAGATGGAATTCTTAATGTAACATCAGGAGCATTGGTGATGTTAAAAGGTGTGAGGAAGAATAATCTGTATTACTGCCAAGGTAGTACAGTAATTGGGGTAGTTGCAGCGGTAACTTCTGGAAGCAAGAAAGATACAGAGGCAACGAAGCTGTGGCATATGCGTTTGGGACATGCTGGTGAAAAATCCTTGCAGATTCTTGCCAAGCAGGGATTGTTGAAAGGTACGAAGACTTTCAAATTGGAATTTTGTGAGCATTGTGTTCTGGGAAAGCAACGAAGAGTGAAGTTTGGCACTGCTATCCATGATACCAAGGGGATTTTGGACTATGTGCATTCAGATGTGTGGGGACCTACCAAGACTCCATCCCTTGGAGGTAGACACTATTTTGTCACTTTTGTTGATGATTTTTTCAGAAGAGTGTGGGTGTTTACAATGAAGAAGAAGGATGAAGTGCTTGAGATTTTCCTTAAATGGAAAACTCAGGTTGAGAACCAGACAAGAAGGAAGATTAAAGTTCTCCAAACAGACAATGGTGGAGAATATACGAGTGATCCTTTCTTGAAGATATGCCAAGAATGTGGCATAGTTCGGCACTTCACAGTCAGAAAAACACCACAGCAGAACGGGGTGTCAGAGCGTATGAACAAGACATTGGTGGAGAAAGTTTGTTGTATGCTGTCTAATGCTGGGCTAGGCAGAAATTTTTGGGCTGAGGCTGTGACATATGCTCAACATCTTGTTAATCAGTTGCCACATTCTGCTTTAGATGGCAAGACCCCTTTGGAGGTATAGTCTGGGAAACCTGCTACAGATTATGATTCTTTGAGTGTGTTTGGCTCCACTGCATACTATCATGTGAATGAATCAAAGTTAGATCTACGAGCAAAGAAGGCTCTATTTATGGGTCTTAATGCTGGAGTAAAGGGATACCGTCTTTGGTGTCTAGAGGCAAAGAAGACTATTATCAGCAGGGATGTTACCTTTGATGAATCTGCCATGTTGACTAAGGTAAATCCAGAAGAAGCTGGTGGTACTTCACAGCAGGTGGAGTGTGTATCAAAGCAGGTGGAGTTTGAACCTACTATGATGATCCCAGATAAAAGCACCAATGGTGACTCTCCATTGACAGAGGAAGAGTCAAATGAAGAAGAGGTTCCGACCCAAGAACCTACGCAGCAGTTCGAGTCAATTGCCACTTGTAGACCAAGACGTGAAAGGAGAAAACCAGAACGTCTCATTGAAACGGTGGCCTATGCACTTCCAGTAGTTGATGATGTTCTTTCCACTTTTTCAGAAGCCATTCGGAGTTCTGAAAGTAGCAGTTGGAAAGAGGCAATGGAGGAGGAGATGGAATCTCTTCAGAAGAACAAAGCATGGAAGTTGACACAACTACCGAAGGGAAAGAAGGCAATTGGATGCAAATGGGTATTTGCTAAGAAAGAAGGATTTCCTAACAAGAGTAATGTTCGCTACAAGGCAAGATTGGTGGCTAAAGGCTACGCTCAGAAGGAGGGAATTGATTATAATGAGGTATTTTCTCCAGTTGTGAAGCATTCCTCTATTAGAATTCTGTTGGCCTTGGTAGCATAGTTGAATTTGGAGCTAGCTCAACTTGATGTGAAGACTGCATTCTTACACGGTGACTTGAAGGAGGAAATCTATATGACTCAGCCCGATGGAAACAAAGTTGCTGGTAAAGAAAATTGGGTGTGCAAACTAGACAAGTCGTTGTACGGTTTGAAGCAATCACCAAGACAGTGGTACAAACGATTTGACAAGTTTATGTTGGGTCGGAAGTACACAAGGAGCAAATACGACCATTGTGTGTATTTGAGAAGACTACAAGATGGATCCTACATCTATCTACTCTTATACGTTGATGATATGCAAATAGCTGCAAAGAGCCAAGTTGAAATTGACAAGTTGAAGGCTCAGTTGAGTAGAGAGTTCGAGATGAAGGATTTGGGAGAAGGCAAGAAGATTCTCGGCATGGAGATAAGCAGGGACAAAGAGGGAGGCAAGCTTTGGCTGACTCAAAAAGAATATTTGAAGAAAGTACTACAACGTTTTGGCATGAATGAAGGGTCAAAACCTGTAGGTACTCCGCTTGCTCCTCATTTGAAGCTTAGCAGCCAGTTATCTTCGCAGACAGATGAAGAACGAGAGTACATGGCAAAAGTCCCTTATGCCAATGTAGTCGGAAGCTTAATGTATGCAATGGTGTATACGAGACCAGATATTTCACAAGCTGTTAGTGTTGTGAGCAGATATATGCATAGGTCATTGGAAAAACGTGAAATGGAGGTCATTGGCAAGCTGTGAAATGGATTCTTCGGTATATCAAAGATACCGTTGATGTTGGCTTAATGTTTGAGCGGGATGAATCAATTGGTCAAGGAGTGGTTGGATATTGTGATTCTGACTATGCAGAAGATTTGGATAAGCGAAGATCGACGACGGGCTATTTATTCACTTTAGCAAAAGCCCCTATTAGTTGGAAGTCCACTTTACAGTCAACGGTGGCTTTGTCTACAATGGAGGCAGAGTATATGGCTATTACAGAAGCTGTGAAGGAGGCAATTTGGCTTTATGGATTGCTAAAAGACTTGGGAGTTGGTCAGAAATAACTTGTAGTATATTCTGACAGTCAGAGTGCTATTCATTTAGCGAAGAATCAAGTCTTTCATGCACGGACGAAGCACATTGATGTTCGCTATCATTTTGTGCAGGAGATTCTTGAAGAAGAGGAGATACTTCTCCAGAAGATTTTGACAACAGAGAATCCTGCAGATATGTTGACCAAGGTGGTGACAAGGGCCAAGTTTGAACATTATTTAGACTTGGTCAATATCCTGCACATTTGAGTTGGCGCCAGAGGGCGCAAGTTGGAAGCACCGCAGAGGCTGTTCTTTGTTTTGGTTGAGAAGATCGGTACTTGGTGGGATTCGAGTAGCAACAAGGTGGAGATTTGTTGAATAGTGTTGCACTTAGAATCCCACATCGGTTAAGAAGTGGGTTTGAGGAGTTTTGTTTTGTTATAAATAGAACTCCCACTTCCCTTAGTTAAGCATCCCAAACATTAGAGTATAATTGTATTCTAACAATTGTACTAAATACTCTTCTCCTAGTAAAAAGAGCAGGCCCTTTTCTAGTGGTGCTCCGGAGACGTAGGCAAAATTGGCCGAACTCCATTATCAATTTTTGAGTATGTTATTTCTTTATTATTTCGCCTTTAATTTCTGCATTTGTTTAATTGTTTAGTATTCAACATTGGCCGGCTAAGCCGCCTTATCTCTTTGTTGGCTGGCAAAGCCGCCTTGTTCTATTTGTTGGTCGGCTAAGCCGCCTTTTGTCAGGTATAGGTTGTGAATTAAAATACTGTGCAAGTAAGTCTTGTCTAAGAGGCTAGGTTTTAAGTGAACCACTATTCCTCCAGTCTTTCCTGGGGATTTATCTTGGAATGATAATTCTGTCTAAGGAGATAGGCTAGGCCATCTTTCCTGGGAATTATCGAATCAGTTCAATTCACTAGTTTGTTGTAGTGGGGAATTTACCCGAGTTTCCCCAACAAGAAATATAGAGTACCCGGAGACAGTAAAAGCGAACAATGGAAGAGAGGAGGACTTGGTGAAGCGGGAGGCAGCTGGGGAATAGTTGAGTTGGGAAAAGGAGAAACAATGTTTAGATTTAATGAAACAGTCTTACATTATAAATCCACCACAATTGGCATCTTAAACTATTAAAGAAAATAAAGAGTGTGTGAGAGACACAGTGCACCTTTTTTAGCTCATAGGTCCCCCTCTTGTAATAATGTGCATTGGGGATCACTGTAAGCAATTCAGAAATTAACGCCGGTCCTTTCTGTCAATCAAAATAAAATTCATCATAGCATAAAGACACAAAACTTTTCCATAACTCTATTCATCCACCAAAACAAGGAATCGTCAATAAAAAAGAAATGTAATACAAAACACAAACCGAAGAATTGAACCGATTTGTAGTGATCAATATCTTGGGAGTGGACTCTCGTTTTAGAATCACACTAAATTCACCAGCATCATTCACCGCAAACAGCTGCAAAAAACGACATAGTTTCGATTCATCCAATTCCCAATTACACAACACAAAAGAAAGAAGGGAAAGATTCCGGCTTTTACCTCCTTGTCATCGGGCCTGCAAACAGTCTCGTCGGGTTCTCTGGTATTCTCAATGTGCGGGGTACCTGCCTTGGAGGAGGCTGCAAAAAAATATAACCAAATCAAGTTACTTCAAATATTCAAAATTGATCCAAACCCTAATTCCTTTGAAAGTAGGAAAAAAAGGTTAAAGAAAATGTGAGAGTATAGAGTACCCACCTCTTCCCGAGCTTGAGGGCGCGTTTTTCTTCGGCCTCACGGGCCTTCTATTTCTTGCGCTTCTCGACTTTCTTCTGGTGCTTGAGTTTGGCGTGTACGGCCGACCTCTTCTCCTTGTTCTTTATCATGGATGGGAGTATCTCCCGCTTCTTCTCCACCTCCGCGATTCCCTCCTTCTTCTTCATCCTCTGCTCCTTCCTCGCGTGTCCTCCTTCTTCTCCGTCGTCCGAAATTGATCCGGCATTGTCGCCCTTCTTCCTCTTCCACCCCATTTTTCTCTCGTGGCGGAGCTGATTGCGGTGGACGGCGGAGGTGACCGAGAGGAAGAGAGGAGGCAAATGGATGAATTTGGGAGATATGCCTTGATAAAAATTTGGGGCAACAAGAGGCAAGTCTTTTTTTTTTTTTTTATCGTCAACAAGAGGCAAGTCTCGAGTAGTGTTTTTGTAAAGTAAAATCCGAAAGGAAACAAATAAAAGTAAAAAAAAGTATAAACATGCCCTAGAAAATGGCAATTTTAGGGATGGACATTTTTTGGGACAATTTTTAAACAGTAAATTCAATGAGTTTATTCAGATTATAGCTACAGGGACAATAATTTGTTTCGTCCAGTTAGGTACAAGCTAAAGGAACAATTTTTAGACAAAAGGAACAAATTGTTGAATTAGTCTTCTTAAATTAGTCACATTTGCTCAGCTTTGTTGTAGTGCGAGACGCAGGTTTACATTGCTATCTACATCCTAGTTGTGTATTAATCAGTATAGCCGCTGATGAGCGTCTATGACGTACATCCTAACTATCTGGGGCCTTTCGTAATTTAGAAACACCATAACTGCATGGCTTGAACATGCACTACTCATGTACATATTTCTATATACATTAATAAAGATCTCGTTAGCATCAAAAAAAAAAAAACTGATCGTAAAATTTGTGTTCTCTCGTCAAAGGTTAGACTCTTATAAGATGATAGAGCAGTAGTCCAAAACATTAATGGCATATATATATCTACATATATATATACATATATATATATACATATATATATATACACATATATATATATACATATATATACATATATATATATATGTATTACACAAATTGTAGTAGAAGTAGGAGCTCAGTTAAATAGAAACCCGCCCGCATGCAGATATTTGCACTCATGAGCATCGTTAACTTTTTTTATCACCAAAATATATATATTGCATTCAAAATATCATGTAAAGAGATATACATCATATACATGTTCCCAACACCGGGCCAAAAACAAACACAATTACCTAGTGTTGGACAGTGTAGTATCAGTACTATCTGTATGCAAAATGTGCAAAATGAGCATCGTTAACTAATTACCAACAAATCTCATTCTTAAAAAAAAAAGAAAAAAAAAGAAAAACATAATTTTATTCATCATGGATATATACATGGCACAGAGCACACCAACTTATACTCTTTCGGCCGCAGATTTTCACACATGCATGCATACATATTTTTTTTGTAGTACATTATATTAAGGGTTAATCCATCCATGATGAGCAGTACTGTGGCTCATCTGATGAAGCAGCCCTTAATTTTATTCAAGCAAACATAGGAAATAGGTAGGTAGGTATATAGGTAGAGCGCTAGTGTCATCTATAGTATATACATGATGACATAATTAACCATTCAGTTGGAAAATCCTTAATTAGTAGCATCAACGGAACGGAAAATCCAAGTCTGATTGGGGCTTGGATGACCTCCTACAAGTGGTGCAGCGATCACAAGATTTCCTAACTCGGCAAGAGTGAGGTAAAGCCCGCTCTCCGGATTAAAGATATGGCCCTGCTGATCCCAGTGCATCCAACGTTGATTAGGCAATCCAACACAACAATCTCGGGCGGCGATGCGCGATCCATCCTTGCAAGGTGTTGCCCGTCCATCGGAATCTAGGCACGAAAGGCAATTTCCACGAATTCCTATGGAAGAAAATGGGATGATCTCCCAATTGTTTCTCCACGAATTGACGCACATTCCTAATCCCACACTATGACTATCAGACAAGGTTAGGCAAAGATCAGTAAAATCACGCGACTCTATTTGTTGAAGGCCAGGCCCGTCGTCCAGCACCCATCCTTGGCCGGGGAGTCCTTTGTCGACGTCCACCGTAAGGGTTCCATTTTGTCCTTCTACGTCTGACTTGGCGGTCAAGACAAGCCCGCTGTGCAAGTGTAACAAGAACCCTTTTAAAGATCCATCGTAACTCCATTGTGCAGAGCTCCCACGTGGATAATCCGGGCATCTAGAGATCATTAGGTAATTAGGTGGGGACACGGGACAACCATTTTTGGGCATCAAGCAATAGCTGTTGTTGCTGGCTCTAATTAAGCCATATTCCTCGAATGCCCACAGCTGGTTTGGGTATTCAGAACCACAGCTCCATAAAATGACTTCCGCTCCATCCTTGTACACTCCCCCCCACACATCTATGCACAGACCTTTTGGGCCGCGGATGCGTCGTCCATTATCTCCTCCTCTTCCTACTAATTCCTGTATTAGTATTGGCGGCTGAGTTTTGGATCTTCCTGTTGCTGCTCCATCCCTGTGATTCTGAATGGCCAAACCACAATCACCAGAACTAAAATCAAGCAAACCCATGCTATCTTGGACAACTTCATCATCATCTACCTTGCAACCCCGCCCTAAGTACGTTAAACAAACTAATGTAACACTATTCAAAACACCAACTTAACATATATTTTTTTTTAACATATATATATATATATGTATATATAGGAACATTCCATTGTATACGCTTGCATCCATGCATATATACATATATCATACCTTTTTTTTTACGCTAACATATATCATACTTTTTTATGCAAACATATATCATACTTACAGAACACAAAAAACATAAGTGCTTGTTCCTAGTCTATTTGCCGTTGAAGGAGGTGCCCAACTTCTGCCAGATGTTGAGATATAAATAGTGACAACTCTGAAAAAATTACACTAAGACGTTCCTATGTTTTGGGTTAAGATAGGATTGCAAATATGTGAAATGGCTTGTAAGTAGTTTTAAAAATAGGCAATACCCAAATTTATACACCAATTTTGTATGTTTTGGTCAATTTTATACATGAATTTGTAAATGGGTCAATGTATTAGTTTTTAAAATTAGGTCAATTTAATACACCGGTCCTCAAAATTGGGTCAATTTAGTTGTAGTGGTAAAAATTGAAAGGGATAACTATCTCCCAACTCCTAAACCTTTAAGTTTTTTTGCAACTAAGTCCTGCACTTTAAAAATCCTCATTTGAGTCTATTTCTTTATTAATTACAGTAAACAAGTCCTAAATCTAATTTGTGTCAAGTCCTTTCATTAAATCTAACTTTTTAAGGGGATAAGTTACATTTTGGTCCCATTAATTTTAGATTTAAAGCAAAAGAATCCTAAATAAAAAAATTAAAATATCATAAAATTTTATTTTTTGTAAAAAAAATATAAAAATATGAAAAACCTTAACCTTAAAACCTAAAATTTTTAAAATTAAAATTCTAAAATAGGAAACTCTAAGACCTAAAAAATTAAAATCTCCAAAACCTAAATCCTAAAACCTAAGCCCTAAGCCCTAAAATCCTAAAATTTTAAATCCTACAACTCTAATTTCCCAACCCTAGTAGCCATAAAAAATTAAAATTCTAAATTTAACTTTAAGAATATTTTATTTGAGGCTTTGTAATTTTAGGTTTAGGTATTTAGGTTCTAGGATTTTATGATTTAGAATTCTAGGATTTTAAGGTTTAGGATTTTAGTTCACACATATACTTAACGATATTTATCAATCAATTATGCATAAACAAAAACTTAATAAATTATAGAAAAAGAAAAACTGAAGCTTATCAAGATAAGAACAATTTTATCAAAAAAAAAAAAAACAAGAGAAGAACAAAGCATAAACAAAGCTAAGCATCAAGAGAGATAAGAACAAAGCATAATTAAACAAAAAGGAATTGTTGATAATACTTACAGAATACAAAAACTTCTTATGATTCTATCACTTGAAGAGAGAGGTAGCGAACTTATGGTAGTCGATAAGATACATATAGTAAGAAGAACTCTAGGAAAATTACAATAGACGTCCCTCTGTACTGGGTAGGGGTTGGTGTGCAAATATGTGAAACTTCCCAAGAAAATTAATTGCAAAACGGATATGTCGACACGGCATTGGATCATCCTGTCCTGTCAGTGAGAGGGGATCGATAAAAGGTCAAAAAATTTTGATTGGTATTATGAGGCGCATGTTTTTTTTTTCTTAAATGCTTTTTCAGGATAAAGATAATTAAAATTTATAATGATAATTAAAATAATTAAAAAACAGGTCGTCAAACCTGAACGAATAGATTTTTTTTGTATAAAAGAAATTAGAACTTTACTTTACGATTTAATCGAGCAATTAATCCTGAATGTAAAACTAGCTAGCAGCAGAATCTAACTTTTTTATTCTTTCACTTGAAGGAGAGGTCAGAGGTGGCGAACTTGTGCTAGACGGTGAGATATATATAGTAAGAACTCTAGGAAAATTACAATAGATGTCCCTCTGTTAGTCTGATCTGGGTGGGGGGCTGGTGTGCAAATTTGTGAAACTTCCCAAGAAAATTGATTGCAGAACGGATAGGAAGTGTACTTTTTTAGCATAAAAAAAGGAAGTGTACTCTTTGTTCTGTTTAAAAAGATTATGGTTTCATAAAAAAAAGATTATGGTTTGATTTCCCTTAATGGGCCCCACACCCCATTACCACCTAAATTATTTTTAAATCCTAAGAACATAAATAGTAAACGCCCGACTCAAACCGGGGTGGCTTCCACGGAGGGAAGACTTGGATGCCAACGCAACCAAAAGTTGCTGGCTTAATGTTTCCTTTCCTATCAATATTCAGTGTTAAACTGACAGGATCGATCGTTTCTCGAGATGCATGTGACCTTTTTTTTTTATTATACCACATAATGATAGAATCTATGCATTTCCAATAAAAAAAATCATGAAAACTTATAAGGTAGGTTTAATATTAAGCTAAGGATTCCTACCCAAAAAAAATATTAAGCTAAGGATAGGATAAATTTTAAAATTTTCCGGATGTGTCCGTATGTATAGGATGCTCTTTATTTTCTCCAGGGATATGACGAGGACAACGAAAGACGATGACTAATAACAATAATGAATAAATAATTCTAAGGGAAGAAATCCAAGTATGAACACAGATCTAACAACAAATATTTGGGGTCGGTTGTTTTTTATTTAATATGGAGGGTTATTAAACTGATAAGATTGTAACATATTAATCTGACTACTGACATGAACACTCGCTGCACAGACATTGGTCCTTCTGGCTTATTTGTCGTTAAATATAAACAAAGGTAGTAAAATGACGATATGATCATAGGAAAGCTCTCATGTAGAGCTATAAAGCAGCACTCCCATGACAAAGATACTTCCTCCAATTATTGGAATCCCTTTATACGTGTCTTGTCTTTTATGCTCGGACTAGGTAGTTACACCAAGATTCTCTTAATTGATGTCGTAATCTCTTACACTTTTGCTAAACCTTGAAGAAAAAGACAACTTACCCGATCACAACACTGGATGCTTTTACCTACTACTATTGAGAATAAATATTGAAAGTCCAAGAATATTTAATCTTAAACAACAAGATTGATCATTTCTCGAGATACATGTGACATTTTTTTAATTATTCCGGATGATTGTGCCATATGATAGAATCCATGCATATCCGAACAAGCAAAAGAAGAAATATCATATGTTCGCCAAAAAAAAAGTATCATGAAAGCTGATAACGTTTAGTTTATGTATTAACTATTAAGCTCTAGATAAGATTATTTTAAAATTTCAGATGTGTCCATGCATATGATTGGCGTGGTTTCCTTATTTTCTCCAGACAAAGCCATGCATCTCTTCTCCCTTTGCCACACGGATAATGAAGGGCTTTTTAATTAGCATAAAAAAAGGCTTTTTAATAGATTCATTTGTAGTTTTATCTTAAGGAATCCATTTCGATTTTCGAGTGTGTAAATAACAAAAATATCTTTAAATTGAATTCATTTCACTAAATCAACTCAACTTTTAGAATAAAAGAAAAAAGATCAACTCAACTGGAAAATTAAACTGAATGTGTGAGAAGACCCAGGAATGATTTTTTTTTTCGACAATAACATTGGTAGTACCTATATCATTACATATACAATATCTAAAAGCTCCCGAGGAACTGAAACAAGAGGTCCATGTGAATTAATATGCATCCACTAGCTAGGCTTTCCTGATATTGTGTCCCGCCGTTCCTTGAATATATGAATATCATTTGTTAGTTTCAAATTAAGTGCCATTTTAGAATTTTAAAATAATAATGTTTTTTTATACTAAAAAAATAATGTTTGCTTAATTTTTTTATTATATTTCTTACATGCAGTGGCGGTGCGCGGGGGCCAAGGGGGGCCAGGGCCTCCCCTAGCCTTCTTACAAATATGGTTCTAAAACATAAAATATGACTTGGCTTTGTGGAAGTATGCTAATGCTATATTGTAAATGACCCTCGTTCGATCCTTTTTGGCCTCCCCTGCAAATCAGGCCTAGCTAATCATTATTCATAAGGAATTTGAGAGAATTCCTACAATATTATTGTTCAAAAGGAATACAATAATACATAAGATCACTACCCTCTGCTCTCATGTTGTATATTATTTTCTTTACCCCATTCAAACTATTTTAAAAGACCTATGTAACTGTGAAATGGGCCAAATGGAGCCCAATCTTACCCTCTGCTCTCATGTTGTATATTATTTTCTTTACCCCATTCAAACTATTTTAAAAGACCTATGTAACTGTGAAATGGGCCAAATGGAGCCCAATCTTACCCTCTGCTCTCATGTTGTATATTATTTTCTTTACCCCATTCAAACTATTTTAAAAGACCTATGTAACTGTGAAATGGGCCAAATGGAGCCCAATCTTCTTGCAATTGGATATCATCATATCAATACAGAAAACTGGATGAGACATCAGTCTTTAGTGTTCTCATTACACAGAAATAGAATGAACCTGGTGAGGACGTTCTTGTTATGGGCCCCCAGGTTAAAATTAGATATTTTGGGCTTGGTCAGGTGGGCAAAGTCTCTCGATGAGTGTTTTTGTGCAAATCATGGAGACCTGTCTAAGTAGTAGAATCCAGCCACTCAAGACTAACCCACTTGATTGATTGGGACATTCCACTTTTCATATGCTATTTGTCTAAAATTATAATTACTGTAATAGATACCACAAATTATGAACGCACCCAAATTAATTAACAACAATAAAATCGCGCACACAATAGACACTTCTTCTGCCACTTATTGGTTTCAATATAAACTATAAAGTGATGTACTTTAATTGGTACAGTACAAAAACGGTCATGGGTAATAAATGAAGGGAGTTGTTGTTGCTTCATGCTTATAAATAACCATCATGTGCTGATTCAAAATCATTTCATGAATTAAATCAGACCACTGATTTTATCAAGACCCCCATGATCAGCTTGAGCCACAATTTTTTTTGTCGAAAGGGTAATAATATATTAATCAAGAAATAGAGTTCTACAAGGAAGTTTCATACCTAAAATACTATTACAATCTGAATATGTCCATAAGGTTTCCGAGTTACAGACCAACTCGTATTAATACACAAAACTTCGTTATGGGAGTTACAACTACAATATAAGATAAGAGCAAATAAAAGATAGACATAGTCATCAAAGATGTTGTTTTGGAGCCGAATTCTCACAGCACCAGTCGTCCACCAGAGGAAAGCAACCGATAAACAAGAGTATTGAGACCTGATAATACAGGCTACTACCCAGAACACAAAGTATTTTATAAAGTCACTCCCACCTAACTTGAAAGAAGACCAATAAAACAGATTCTTTTCCATACCAACATCCCATAGACTGCTGGGGAGGAGAACATGCTCAAACTCTGCCAGCCTATGCAACCAAAGTAACCGGCCCACTGTGGCATTCCATTTTATTTGTGGCTGGGTATCCTGACCCCAATCGGGTTGAATAAAAAACTCATCCCTACCAGGCATGAGAGAACTCCAAGGATTCACATTATAGTGACAAAAAAGTGAGGGTAAATCCGAGCTACATAAATTTATCCCCACTAGCAAACACCATCACTCTGGCTCAGATGGGAGGATCATACTCCCATCCCCAGTCACATGCACAAACCCAACAAACCATGGACATCCAGCTAAAATTTTCTCCACAGTCAATTGCTAAAACCTCAACAAATCTCGTAAAGTTGTAAGCAGAGAAGGTTTTTTCAGGGTATACCTTTGCCATTAGGTGTTGCTCGCTGATGATACCTCCATAGACATGGTCGGTGTTGTCTTGACAAGGGGCTTTGAGCCTCAACCCGAAATCCTTCTCCTACCATTGAAGGTCCGGTGGAGCCGACATTGCACACAACAATTGCTTCATCACAAAGTCCTCCTTCCAGCCTCCCACAGCCGTAGCCTTGGCAACCATAAATGTCTTGCTGATGGTGTCACCGAAAGCGTTGTCGAGGTCCTCTGTCTCCTTGTCCGGACTTGGAGCCTTGAGTCTCACCACATAATCCTCCTCCCTTCATTGGAAATCTGGTGGAGTAGACATTGTATATAGCACAGGCTATCAAATAGCACAATAACAACTAGCTAGGAATAGCAACCCACAAAGAAAACGGGGTAACAGAACACCCACAAAGAAACGGGATAACAGAACTCAACCGTAGTAGTCAACACACCACACACCGAGGCTGAGAAAACAAATTCAGTAGAGAAATTAGATAGAACTGAAACACAAGGGGGTGTTTAAATGTGCCATTGGAAGTTTTTTGGGTATCCAGTTTGCTGTGAGCGATGCCAGACGGTTCATATGTGTGGGAATTAGGAACTGGGGGTTGGCAATCCGGATAACTATGGGTAGATCAGGAGTAGATCTTCCCAGATCCAAGCAGTAAGAATACTAATTAGGTGGGAAATATGCTAGATCTGGCCATTTTGGTGTGATTTTGAGTTTGGGAATGCTTGGTTGCTGTTCACTCTCGGGAGGTTTTCGAAAAAGAGGAATGAGGAGGGAGGTTTAAGCTCATATACACTCCCTTGCTTGAGCCACAATTAATATATATATATATATATATATATATATATATATATATATATATATATATATATATAAGACCATGAATAAATTTGATTGAGCTTAAACTCAACCCTAGCTAGGGCCATGGAGAAGCTCTAAATCCAATTAATTTGACAAGCGAGGGGGTAAGATTATATTCGTACCCCCATACATGATACACTAATGCACCTTCACATTCTTTTTTTTGGTCGAAACCATACATCATCACATTCGTAGCTACTGAAATTAAACATGATCATAAAATTTGCTGTTACACTCTTATAAGATTGATCAGTAGTCCAAAACATTAATTAATGGCATTGTTAGTTATATGCCCAAAAGCCAATTTATGGATGATTGTAGTCATGTATATACATTGAGGTTATTCCAATAAATATGATTATGAGATAATTACTTGCACATATTTATAACCCTAGTTTATATATTTGATATATTCTTAAATGTCCCTAGTCGGTTATTATTATGGACGGGTTGTAATAATAAATTAAGACTAGCGTATGTTGTGAATTTATATGTGATATGAATTCT
>JAKUCV010000783.1:27138-117138 GCA_028386065.3 Turnera subulata
GAAGATCAAGGTTCGTGTGGATACCTTAGAGGAGGAGGACGTTTCATCCTGCTCTTACTGATTCCTTCCAGCTATTGAGTGAAAGACCTCAAGGAGGAAAGGTAAGTAAAAATTGTTATTCGGTTTTGTAGCTTCACATGCGGTTCTTGTTTTGTTTCCTTGATTCCGCTGCTTCTTGAGCCTATTATGAGTGTCATATAGCTCTTAGGAAACTTACAGGCATATATATTTCAAATTTTAGTAGAAGTAGGGCGCTCAGTTAAATACCTGAAAAAATAGAAAACCCGCGCCCAGATCTTTGCACGCATGGTACAGAGCACACCAAGTAAATCACATTCTTATATATATAGGATTTTTGGGTTTTTTGGCCCCCATATTTAGTGGTTTGGCCATTTTCATGCCCTGATTTTTTTTGGCCGGGCATATACCCTAACTTTGCATGGGCAGGCCAAACGTGATCCCCCGGTCAGGTATCTACTGACGTGGCGGGCTGCTCGGATTTGAGCTTCTTGGGTTGCACCAAAACGACGTCGTCTCACGCCAAAACGACGTCATTTTCACGTGTTGGGTGGCACGTCAGATCCACTTGTCTCTACAGGTCCCGCATGCTACCAACCCGATTCCTTGACCCGACCACTCCAAAAACCGGCCCAAAAACTCACCCGCAACCGGTTTGAATTGAAAAAAAACTACTGTTTGTTATCAAAAGAATAACAGTAATAATAATAAATCTTCTTTTACAAAATAAGAAATAAACCACCACCAAATAATTTTCTTTTTTTTTATATAAACCAAACTATTATTTTAACACCATCTAACAATTATCTTAATAGTGAATTAAAAAAATAGGACAAGTTTATTAGATATGATACATCAATTACATCCTAATAATCATACCCACCAAATCTTAACAAGAAAAGAACAAAATATTGAAAAATCAGAAACTGAAGCTATCGCCATATACATGCATCAAATCTGCCAGCGCCAAGATCGAGCCATAGCTGGTCAATTCCGGCCAAATCCGGCCAGATCCAGCAGGCTGCTGGGAAACAGCAAAACCAAAGCCGGATACAACGGCCCACACCTTCAAGTTGCCGCCAAAGGACCACCGCCTGTCGTCAAAGGTTCAAAACAGTTGGGAAAACCGTTGCCGGACTGCATTTAACCAGATCGAGGTACTACCGCCCCAGATCGGACCAAACCCGAGTCGATCCTAGCTATTGCAAGCGAGCAGAGAGAGATCCAGAAGGTCTGTGTAGAGAGCCCAAAGCATACCGCCGCGACACACGAGCACTAGAAGGTCCATGTCGTCTTACTGGGTCTGATTTCCCAAACCTCACGGCGTTCCATGCGCGCTCTGGGCACTACATGCTGCAGCTGAGCACGCCCGAGGTGGAGAAGCCGTCGTTTCTGACCGTCATGTCGCCGTCATCATATGTAGAGGAGAGAGGTGTGTTCGAGATCCTAGTGAAGAGCATTCTGAGAGCTGCTTATAGTCATAAGTTCAAGAGGATATATCTATTTGGGCTTTTGGCGGGTGTTTGAAGAGGATGGTGGTGGTGGTGGTGATTGTGGATCGGTCTTGGGGTTAGGGATGGCTTGTGGTGGCTTATTTTTTTGGTGGTAGTATTCATTTTACTGGTTGAAGAAACTTGGCTTTAAAAAAATATATATCTATCTTTATTTATCAGTCCATTGATTTGTAGTTTTATAATTATCCTTTAATTTTAATTTTATAAATTCTAATAAGGTAATGATTACAAAAATAAATACAAATTGTTTAGCAAATCTACTTTAAAAAAAATCAATCTGGACTTCAGGTCTATGGGTTAGTATTGAGTTTTTGAAATGGTTGGGTCAAAATTTCGGGTGGAAAGCTTGAAGGACCCACAGTGACATGTGGATCTTAGGTGTAACTGAAACGACGCCATTTTGGCTCGAGATGACGTCGTTTTGGTGCAACCCAAGAAGCCCAAATCCGGGCAGCCCGCCATGTCAGCAGGTACCTGACCGGGGGATCACGTTTGGCCTGCCTACGCAAAGTCAAGGTATATACCCGGCAAAGAAAAAGTCGGAGTATAAAATTGGCCAAACCACTAAACATGGGCCGAAAAACTCAAAAACCCTATATATATATATAAAAAGATAACTTATAGTTTTATTTATGTATACATGCATGGTAGAGAGCACACCAACTTTTACTCTTTCGATCGGCCACAGGTTTGCACACATCACACATGCATGCATACATTTTTTTGTAGTACATTTTTTTTTTATATGAAAGATAGCTTTATTACCAACAAGCAACAGTTACAATGACTGAAAGGTAAAGAAGAACAGACAATCCCAGAAGACTCTTACAACACAACCAGCCAAAAACAGCAAGCACAAACAAAGACAGCCCCCTTTAACCAAGACCATAAACCATCAAGCCGGACTGCAGCACCCTAACAAACTAACAAAATTAAAGCACATCAGTGAGATTATACGGGAAATGAGGGTTGCCTTGCTTTAATCCATGAAATAGACCTTATAAGAATAACCTAAAAAAATTTTCGCAGACAATCTCAACTTTGTTAAAAAACAAGCTTCCATGATGAGCAGTAGGTACTGTGGCTAGCTCATCCGATGAAGCAACCCTTAATTTTATTTTGCATCAAAAAAAAAAAACCCTTAATTTTATTCAAGCAAGC
Source organism: Turnera subulata (assembly GCA_028386065.3). Classification (NCBI taxonomy): domain Eukaryota; kingdom Viridiplantae; phylum Streptophyta; class Magnoliopsida; order Malpighiales; family Passifloraceae; genus Turnera; species Turnera subulata. The sequence goes on from JAKUCV010000783.1 coordinate 29,832, forward strand.
ATAAAAAGTAAATAGCTAGGCATGCGCATATAGGTAGAGCGCGAGATGCCATCATAGTTATCATAGTAGCATCATACTACTATGCGAGATACCAAACCTGATTCTGGTTTGAAGTATCTGCTGGTGCAGCGATCACAGAATTACGTTGACGAGTAATGTAAAGCTCGGTCTCGGGATTGTTGAAACGGTTTTCATAGTACCGCCAACGTTGACTAGGCAACCCAACGCAACAATCTCCGATGACGATGCGTGACCCATCCTTGCAAGTTATTGTCCGTCCATTGTAATCTTCGCAGGTAAGGCATTTTCCACTAATTCCTACTGAAGAAAGTGGGATGACCTGCCAGTTGTTCGCCGCCGAATTTGCGCAATCTCCCAATTCCACAGTATGCGCATCAGACCCCAAAGTTAGGCAGCTAGCAGCACCAGTAGCACCCGACTTTAAACGTCGAACAATAGGCCCATTGTCCAGCGTCCATGATTGGCCGAGGGCGTGTTTGTTGATGTCCACCGTAAGGCCTCCACGTCCTTCCACATCTGACTTGGCGGTCAAGACAAGTCCTGTCTTGACGTGTTCTATCAAACCGTCATAAACCTCCAAATAGTTCCACTCTGCAAAGCTCCCACTTGGATCTCTCGGGCATGTAGAGATCATTAGGTAATTAGGTGGGGATATGGGACAACCATTTCTGGGCATCAAGCAATAGTTGTTGACGGATGTTCTAATTGTGCCATCGTCCTCGAATGTCCACAGCTGGTTAGAGTTGTCGCAGACCTACAGGCCCATAAAATGACTTCCGCTCCATCGTAGTAGTTCTTATCAGGCACGTCTATGCACAGACCTTTTGGGCCGCGGATAGATCGTCCATGATCTCCTCCTCCTCCTACTACTTGCTGTATTACTGTTGGCAGTTGTGGGCCGCTGAGTTTTGGATCTTCCTGCAACTGCTCCATCCCTGAGATTCTGAATGGCGCCCAAACCACCGGAACTAAAATCAAGCAAACCCATGCCATCTTGGACAACTTCATCATCATCTACCCTGCAACCCCTAGTTATGTTAAACAAACTAATTAATGTAACACTATTCAAAACACCAACTTTTTTTTTTGATGAAAACGATACTGATCCATTAAATGAAAATAGTTCATAGATTACAACAGACCCCACCCCAATCCTTAATTCCTTCAGCAGGGCTTGTTAGTTCATTGGCACTCTTGTGTCAAAAGCACAAGAGGGGTGAGGTCTCGAGTTCGAGTCTCACTCTTCTCAACTAGTATAAAAAAAAAAGTCAGGAAGAGTGTAGGGAAAGGAGGGCTGTTTTACCTTTATCCAGGCCAATGACCTGATAAGGACAATGCCAAAAGCTTTCTCCCATTCTACGTCTTTGCCATCAAAAATTTTGTTGTTACGGTTAAGCCAGATGTTCCTAGTCTATAATTTGCCGTTGAAGGAGGTGCCCAAATTCTGCCGGATATTGAGATATAAATCGTGACAACTCTGAAAAAATTACACTAGACGTTTCTATGTTTTGGGTTAAGGTAGGATTGCAAATCTGTGAAATGGCTTGTAAGCAGTTCTAAAAATACTAAAGTTTTGGTTGACTGTATTTTATGATCAGTTATCACAATGTCTTTTTTTCTTCTTTTGGTATAAAGGGAATTAAAAAGCAGTTACATCATAAACTCCCGGAGGGTCTATGCCCCCGAGGCATCCAACAGGAGTTGGTTCATATAGTATTGTCAGGTGAGTCCACAGAGACCAAAGCTGGGTCTAAAGATAGGCTCATCTCGGCCAGAAGATCGGCCACCATATTGGCCTCACGGTATGCATGCTAGACAACGATTTGCCATGGTCGTTGGAGCATCTCACGCACACACTCCATCAATGTCTTTTTGGTCCCCGAGGAAGTACTACTAGTACTTTTTTTTTATGGGGTAAAACATAACAAAAATAATTTCCACACATATATTGAACGACAATATTAATTAACTATGTGTAAACAGAAACTTAATAAATTATCGCAAAAGAAAAACTGAAGCTTTATCAAGATAAGAACAAAGCATAAACGAAGCTTAGCATCGAAAAAGATAGAACAAAGCATAAACAAAAAGGAAATGTATTTTTTTTTGCTAGAGACAAAAAGGAAATGTTGATAATACTTACAGAATACAAAAGCTTGTTATTATTCTTTCGGAGTGGTGGCGAACTTGTGCTAGACGATGAGATATATATAGTAAGAACTCTAGGAAAATTACAATAGATGTCCCTCTGTTAGTCTGGTCTGGGTAGGGGGTTGGTGTGCAAATATGTGAAACTTCCCAAGAAAATAAATTGCAGAATGGATACGAGGTGTACTTTCTGTTCTGTTTTAAAAGATTATCATGGCTTGATTTTCCTTAATGTCAAAAGTTCCTCGTTTTCTTGGATAAAGGCGACAAATTTTAATGGGAGCGAGTTACAGAAATCAAAGGAAAAACAAAGTGGCAATCTTCTAATGTGTCCCGCCAAGTGCAAACGATATTTTTTAATATCAGACACAGGTACAAGGTTTACAGTTGTTATAATCACAGTATAGTATTATATTGTGCATTAATTGTTGTCAAATTTAGTCATCTACAGTATTAGTACACTCTCTCTGCACTTATTGGTAATCACGTTAATTAAACCAGAACGGACAAGTTAAATTATTTTTCCATTTTCTCTTATAGTGACCTGGTTGTGGTCACATAATTTAATTTAATGAACTATTACTGTCTTTCTTTTGTTTTCATTGGGATGTTACATCGTAAGAGCAGTGTTTTAATGAGATTATACCAATTGGTTTCATGTTTTGTTATTATTTTTATGATAGTTTTCCAAAAATTCTGAAAATTGGTTCCGAAAATTCCCAAGGTCCATTCCAAAAATTCGAGAATTAAAATATCCGTAGAAATTCAAAGTTCTATAAAAAATTTAAAAATTCATAAAATCTGTACCAAAATTATGGAACTCCAAAATATTTAGAGCTTCTTCCAGAAAATCAATGTTGTTAAAACCATTAACACTATAAGTAATATTTTTTTAGTAAAAAAAAGTAGTATTTTGACATCTTTTTGGCTTGGATTCAATCACAATAAGGCGCTGTGGTCAATTTTTTTTAACATTCTGATCCTAGAAATGGTATGGTCTAGTTCAAAAAAAAAGAAAAAGCAAAAGTAGTATTTTTCATTTTGTTTCCAAAAATTACGTGCATTCAAAATTGAAAAAAATAATTTAATACAAAAATTATATTTATTATACTATGTAAGAGAAAATTTTTTGTTTTGGTATATATTTAAATATTATTGGTGTCCAATAATATGTCATCCACAACTGGTTTTGACAAGACTATGGCTATTGCTCGGGACTTGGGGCTTGAAGTAGAGGGAGATGCTAAGAAGGTTGAGGAGCAAGTCGAAAGCCTAGTAGACAAAGAAGGAGCAGAATGGGTAGCGTCAAGAGCAGAGTTGGAAAGCTGAGATGACTTAAGGTCAGTGTTCTTTACGAAACATTATATCTATCATGTTCAATTTTTTGGCTTGGAATTGTAGAGGAATTGGGTCCACCCATAAGCAAAATAGCATTAAGGAGTTGATAGGGAGGGTGAGCACGAAACTAGTGTTTTTGTGCGAAACTAAGTGCTCGGGTTGGGGGATGGCAGATTATACACGGGTTTGGGGAGGAGGTCGGTTTGAGTTTATGGAGGTGGTTGCTACTGGAAACTCGGGGGGGTTAACACTCCTCTGGGACACAGATTTTTTCAGTTGTAGTGTACGTGGGGTGGGGAGGAATTGGATAACAGTGGAAGGAGAAGTACCAGGGAGTGTTAAGATAGCAATTTTTGGAGTCTATGGACCAAATAATGTGGAGGAAAGGAACTTGTTGTGGGAGGAGCTGCTAGAGAGGATGCGAAGGGTGCCTTTGCCATGGTTGGTAATTGGTGATTTCAATGAGATTCTCTCCTCTGTAGAGAGATCAAGTGGAAGAATTTGCGAAAGAGGTGCGAGGGCATTATCCAATTTTATCTCATCTGCTGAGCTATGTGAAGTGGAATTGCAGGGTAGAAGGTTTACATGGGGTAATGCAAAATCAGCAAGCAAGATTGATAGGGCATTCTTTGACCCGGTATGGTTCACTCTGTTCCCATCAATTAAGTTATGGGCTGAAAGCAAAGAGGACTCGGATCATTGCCCAATTATACTTGCCCAGCAACAGTAGGACTGGGGACCTCGGCCTTTCAAATTTATGAATTGCTGGTTGACGCATAGTGAATTCGATCAGGCTTTGAAAAGGATGTGGGTGGAAGCTGGAATCAGATTCCCTGGAAAACATAGCCTAATCCGGAAACTTGAGTTCATCAAAATTTTGCTCAAGGAATGGAATAAGGGTGTTTTTGGGAATGTTGAGGAGGGAATAAATGATCTAAAACAGAAAATTGACTCTATGGACCGCTTAACTGATATTAGAAGTCTAACTGAAGAGGAATGTGCACAGATGAAAGCTTGGAAATTGGATCTGGATAAGCAGAGGAGATATCAAGAAAGCATGTGGCGCCAAAAGTCCAGATTAACTTGGCTGTCCCTGGGAGATAGAAATACTAAGTTTTTTCATTTATCCGCCTGCAATAGGGGAAGGAGAAACTCCATTCAACAAATAAAGGATGGCAATAGCATCATTAAAGAACCGGTGGAGGTCAAGAGTGCTGCCAAGAGATATTTTGAAGATTTGTTTAAGCTGGTGCCTACAAGTTGACTTCGATGGGGGAATATCCCTGTAAAACGAATTTCCACGGAACAAGCAGAATTTTTGGAGAGGCCTTTTCAGAAGGAAGAGAATAAAGAGGCATTTTGGGAGTGTGACGGAGACAAAGCTCCAGGCCCTAATGGGTTTAATTTTAATTTCTACAAGAGGGCCTGGGAGCTTGTGGGAGATGATTTGATGACTATTGTCAATGAGTTTTTTAAGGATGGATGGCTACCAAAAGGAACCAACCGGGGGTTCATTACTCTCATACCAAAAAAGAACGATCGTGAGCGGAAAAATATGAGCTCCATCCTCCAACACCCCCCACCCTCATCCATCCTCCAACCCATGTCCCCCGGCCTTGCGATCGGGAACCCACACTATCGACAGAACTTTAACATTCACACTAAGCCCCAATACTACCAACCCATCGCAACTCATTACCCCTATACCTCATACCCAAACACCAACTCCGCACCTCCAAACACAGAGAACCTTACTCACACCCAAACATACAATACTGCACCGCTACCCAAGGCTAGGCCGGCATATTTTTCAAAATGGGGTCGCAAAACTGTTCAAAATGCGATTGAAAACAACCAGTTGGTAAGCATATACGTGGAGAGCTTCCCCACCCGTTGGCTACATACCGACCTACACCTTGTCATGGCTAGATTCGGAGAGGTAATGGATGTGTTCATCCCCCGGAAGACGAACCGTTCAGGTCGCAGATTTGCTTTCATAAGGTTCAAGAACAACATTGAAGTTCCAGGGCTGCTCCAGAGAATCAATACAGTGAATGTAGATGGTGCAACTCTCGTTGCCGCCATTGCAAAAGGAAGAAAGACAACAGCCAGTCTTGCAAAAAAACCTCACAAGATTAATAATACATATGAGGTCAAGTCGACTATTGCCAAAACTGGAGATCGATCATACGCTCAGACAGTTAAGCCACCTACTGAGCAAGAGTAGAGCGATCAGGAATTAGGCGGGACAATGGCCGAGTCTGCTCGCGCCTATATCCCGAAGGATGAATCCTTAGCGTGGCTTCAAAATTGTATCTACGGGGTCCTGCGGGTTCCAAAGCCTAAGAACACGATTCGGGAAGCTTTTTCTGACATCGAGAATAGTTTGTTTGATCTGGTGCCCATGGGCAGAGTTTCTGTCTTACTCAAATTCTAGTCGTACCGGGCGATGAGGGAATTTGTTGATCTTAAACAGAAGGATGTAGCTCACTTATTGCAGGAGTTCAAGCCCTGGTCGGAAGGGGACATGGCTTCAAACAGATTATGTTGGGTGCTCTTCCGGGGAGTGCCTCCACATGTTTAGAATCTAGAATTCTTCCAATTCATCGTGTCAAAATACGGTGAGTTAGTGGATTGGAGTCCGGCGACCAAGGGACAGAAAAGACTAGACGTCGCGGAGATTTTGGTGCTCACATCTTCCATGAAGGCCATTAATGGCGTGGTTAATGTCAACATTGGAGGCAAAGCGGTTCAAATCGGCCTAATGGAGTCTCAGTACGACCCTCTTGATTGGGAACTGCATTCATCCTCTTCTGAGGTTGAGTCTTATCCTGGCAGCGCATCGGCCAACTGGCAGTCCAAGGGAGTGGCTAATACCGTCAACAAGCGTGATGCCTACTCTAGTCAAACCCCACCCAAAACACATACCCATACCCAATCAGCCTCGTCATCCGTTTCGGTTTCTGAAGATCCTTTCAATTTTCACCCTCTTCTTGCGCATGGTAATATTTCCTTTGAACCAAGCAAACAACTCTTACCCTCATCCTCATAGGTTTCAAAGTCGATCCCATCCGAGTGGTCTGAGGAGGTCCCTTGTACCGATGCATCAGTGCATGCTGAACATACAAGTGGGGCTTCCCAACTTTTACTCGGCATGCCTGACAGCAGGTTAACCCCAACGGAAACCCATATATCACCTCTCAAATCCCCTCAACACCCCCACTACCCATTACAGCAGCCCACGATGACTTTAGTAACCCTTGAGCCCAACCACACAAGCCCAACCACTAGACCCATTGTACCTTACCCAGAATCACCTTCTTTCTGCAGCCCTATCATACACAGCCCATCTCCCTTCAATACATATAGAGTCGACAACTCTATTTCGACAAACGCCCCCCGTCCCGCTGGGTCTATATCCTCGTGGTCCACCTCTTGGCCAGTGTCTCCAATTGAAATCAATGAGCAAATTTTTCAGAGAGCGGTGGAAAGACAGGTGGCGATTATCCTGCAGAATATCGAAGCAAAGAAGAAGGCAAAGGTAAAATTTTTGTCGGCCAAGGGCAGCATTATCTCCGAACCGGAGAGCTTACAAGCGGTGTCAGACTCAGACTTCAGGTTGGTTAATGAGAGAATCTGTCCAGATAGTCACTCTAGTGCATTTATCCCTGTCTCTATTTCGTCGGCAGAAGTTAATGATACCAACAGGATCGGAGAGGTGGTCGATTGGGATAGAACTAATGTGGAATTAGAGACTGACTCGCTCATAGGATCCTTAGTGGAGAAGGAGGCTGCCGAATAGCTCCATTCCAAAGCGTGTGCGTAGAACGTAGGATCCAAGTCCTCGTTTCGGTGTTCTTAGTCTACTTTTATGTTTAGTTTCATAGCTTGGAACGTAAGAGGGTGTTGTTCGTCTGTAAAACAGAGACATATTCGAGACCTGGTCTTCCAGCAGAAAGCCAAATTCCTTTTCTTGTCCGAAACTAAGTACGCAGGAGTTAATCTTCACTTTTGCCACAAATTGTGGGGTGCTGGAAACATTGATTTTCGTTCAGTAGATGCGAGAGGCCTAGCAGGCGGTTTGGTCGTAGTGTGGGATGATGATTATTTTAGAGTTGATAGGTCCTTGATATCTAACCAGTGGATTCTCCTAGAGGGTTCTTTTGTTCGAGAGAACCGTCAGGTAACTGTTTGTTGTGTTTACGGGAGCTCGATCGCGAAGGTTAGAATGAGGATGTTCAGGGAGTTAATGGACTTGAAACAAACTTTCACAGCCCCCTGGTTGATTTTAGGGGATTTTAACGAGACTCTGCAGCTATCCGATAGAAAGAGTGGCCGTATTTTCCAAAGAGGGGCGGACGCTTTTCACAGTCTTGTAGAGCACTTGTGTCTAATGGAAATTCCTCTCTCAGAAAGAAGATTCACTTGGGGTAATCTCAGAGCTGCTAGCCATATTGATAGAGTATTCGTGGAGGGAGAATGGTGTGAGTGGTTTCCGCACTTATCTCTGCAGATAGGTAGCAAGAAGACATCCGATCATGTGCCCTTGTTGCTATCGAATGGCAGCAAGGAGGTCGGACGTAGGCCTTTTCGCTTCATTAACGCGTGGTGGGAGTACAAAGGATTTGATGAGGTCATTGCCAAGATGTGGAGGGAGGCAAACAATCAGCTCCCCAGGAAGTTTAGATTGCTGAAGAAGTTAAGCCTGCTAAGAAAACTGTTGTCTCAATGGAATAAAAACTCATTCGGCGATGTCAGCTCAAATATAGAATCTATTCAGAACGAGATTGACAGGATTGATAAAATAGCTGATGACCGAGTCTTATCCGAGCAAGAAATTGATAAGGTTCACAACCTGAAGGCTGAGTTGTCTTCTAAATCTAAACAACTAGAGTCTATGTGGAGGCAAAAAGCAAGGATTAAATGGTGCAAACTCAGGGACAAGAATACCCGATTTTTTCATCTTTCCGCAGCCAACAGAGGGCGAAAAAATCACATGTGCAATCTTGAGGTAAATGGAAGGTGTATTAGTGAGACGGATGAGATCAAAGCTGCTGCAAAAGAATATTTTTCCTTGTTGTACTCCCAACAGGTCTCCAATCGGCCTAAGATTGGGTCAATGGAGGTGCGCAGGTTATTCACAGATGACGCAGAGCTGGAAAGAGCATTCTCCTTAGAAGAAATCAAGCAAGCTGTTTGGGACTGTGACAGCTCGAAAGCACCAGGTCCCGATGGATTTAACTTCTCTTTTTATAAGAGGTGTTGGGAGTTGGTCAAAGAGGACATTTTCGATATGGTTACCGACTTTTATGAAACTGCTAAACTGCCCAAAGGAGTTAACTCATCCTTCATCACGTTGCTTCCTAAGAAGTGTGTTGCGGCTTCTTTTGAAGAATATAGGCCCATTACATTGGTTTCAGGTCTGTATAAGATAATCTCAAAAGCACTAGCTTCCTGCCTGAAGAAGGTCCTCCCTCTCATAGTAGGGCCTCAACAGACAGGTTTTATTAAAGGAAGATGCATTATGGACAGTGTGCTATTAGCCAGTGAAGTGGTCCATAGCCTTAGGAGTCGCAAACAAGAGGCGATCGTGTGGAAATTGGACTTCAAGAAGGCATACGATTCGGTGGATTGGCGTTACTTGATGCAAATAATGGAAGCCATGGGTTTCGGGAAGAAGTGGTGCGAATGGATTCTGGAGTGTTTATCCTCCTCTAGATTGGCAGTATTAATTAATGGGTCACCCTTTATAGAATTTTCTATAGGCCGCGGATTAAAACAAGGAGATTCCTTATCTCCTTTCTTATTTGTCTTAGCAGCCGAGGGGTTGTCTTCAATCTTGTCCAAGGCGGCGAATGCAGGCGAGATCGAGGGAGTTCAGATTCATAACATATCAGTATCGGTCTTGCAATATGCGGACGACACCATCTTGTTTTCTTCGGCAAAGCTTGACGCATTGATGAACTTGAAGAGGTGTCTACGAATTTTCGAGATTTTGTCAAGGCTGTGTATTAATTTCCACAAGAGCAGTGTCGTGGGCGTTGGCATGAGGCAGGAGAAGGTGGTGGATATTGCAGGCCAGCTCCACAGCAGAGTTAAGAACTTTCCTTTTACTTATTTGGGTTTTCCATTTGGAGCCAATATGAAGAGGATTGCGGCATGGAACCCAGTCGTAGAAAAATTTAGAGGAAGGTTAAAGGCGTGGAAGGGGAGGTTCTTATCCTTAGGCGGCAGAGTCACTCTCTTTCGCTCAGTCTTGAGCGGTTTACCGGTGTACTTTATGTCCTTATTCAAGTTACCGGTCGCGGTTGCTAAGAAGCTCACGTCCATCATGCGAAATTTTCTCTGGAATGGTGCAGAATCGACAAGGAGACATTGCCTTGTTGCTTGGAGGAAAATAGCCTTTCCTAAAGAACTTGGAGGAATGGGTATCATTGATGTTAATGTTATGAACCAATGCCTTCTCCTTAAATGGTTTTGGAATTCTGTACATCATAGCTCAAGCCTATGGGTGGACATTATCAGGAGCAAATACGAGGAACCATCCTCGGGGTTATTTCCAGTTTTCCACATGCAAAAGTGTCCCTCTTGGTGGCGTGATATTGTTCTCTCAGGGATAGTAAACGGCCAAAGCGGCTTCCCCCTAGCTACAGCTCTGCGCATTAAGATAGGCGACGGAACGAAGGCCTCTTTTTGGGGTGACAACTGGACGAGTCGAGGGGCTTTCAAGGAATTGTTTCCCCGGCTATATATGATGTCTTCTTGCAAGGAGGCTTCGGTGTTGGAAGGTGTGCAAGCCCTGCTACCCCTACCGTTGGGTGCTACGGGCTGGAGAAGAAGGCTGCGAGATTGGGAAACATCCTTGGTGTTTGATCTGCAGGATTTTGTTGTAGGGGCACAGGGTATATCCGAAGGGTTGGATCATGTCTTATGGAATAACAGCGACAATGGCATTTACACGGTCAAGTCCGGGAAGCGTACATTTACTCTCAGATGGGTCTATCAAGGCTCACTCCCTACATGTGGTTCTCGCTTACCCCCTTCAAAGTTGAGTGTTGGGTGTGGCTCGCCGTCAATCGCGGAATTCCAACAAAAGATGTGCTGCGGGAGCGAGGTATATTGTCTTTGGCCAATTCTATATGCAGTTTGTGCCTCTGCAATTTGGAGACTATAGATCATCTTCTTCTAACATGCCCCGTCTCTTGGCGGGTTTGGTCCAAAATATGCTCCTGGTGGGGCGTTTCCTGGTGCGTTCCAAACAGCTTGGCAGATTTCCTACCTCAATGGGTCTTCCTATCACCAGTAAGGTGCAGTCGCAGTTGGTGGTTCGTCATAGGTTTTGCCTCCTTATGGTCCTTATGGCTTGAAAGAAATATGAAAATTTTTCAGGATTCTGCAAATTCAGTCGACTGCATTACAGACTTGGTAATTGTAAGAGCTTCTTCCTGGATCAGAGCGGTTAAAGCGGATATACCGGTGCCTACCTCTCTAATCATCTCTAATGCTGAGTTCTTGAAAGTATGGAAGGGCCCTAGATGCAGATTCAAACTTCTTTTACCTCCTGCCCAAAGCTGATATGACGCGGCTCCTGATATAGGCAGTATGTGGTCTTCGTGGTTTGTAATTTCTGGACCTTCCTTTGGCATTTTTTGTGATGAGTGAGCTTTGTAATTTTTGTATTTTCCTGCTTGCATGGTCCTACCCATGCAGCCTCTTTGTATATATCCCCTTTCAATTAATAAAGACATCGTTAGTAGCAAAAAAAAAAAAAAACTCTTGATGAGTATAGACCAATTTGTCTAATCCATAGGATATATAAGGTCGTGGAGAAAGAACTTGCGAGAAGGGTCAAAACGGTGATGCACAACATTATAAGTGAAAATCAGTTTGCCTTTGTGGAGGGAAGATCAACTTTGGACTGTGCTCTTTCTGCCTCGGAACTAGTCCATCTATTGAAGATGAGGAAAGAGAAGGCGGTATTATGGAAGATAGATTTTAGGAAAGCATATGACTCAGTTTTGTGGACCTTTCTTATGGAATTAATGGTGGCTATGGGGTTCGGAAGGAGATGGAGAAAATGGATTTGGGGTTGCCTAAGCCCGACAAAACTGGCGGTGTTAATCAATGGAAGTCCATCAGAGGAATTTGTCACACATAGAGGCTTGAAACAAGGAGATCCCTTGTCTCTCTTTCTTTTCAATATGGTTGCTGAAGGTCTGAATGTATTGGTGAATAAGGCTGTAAACTTAGGGCTGATCAGGAAGGTAGAATGCGGTCAAAGAGTGCCTCCTCTTCTCCAATTCGCAGATGATACCATTTTTTTTCCCCGGATGACCTGGAATCTTTGCTGAATTTAAAAAGATGCTTGAGGAGCTTTGAGGTGCTTGCAGGCCTCAGCATTAATTTTCACAAAAGTAGCATTGTGGGGATTAACATCACCAATCAACGAACTAATGAATTAGCAGGAGCACTGTTAAGCAAGGCTGAGCATTTACCGCTTAATTATCTTGGCATTCCATTAGGTTCAAACATGCGGAAAAAGACAGCTTGGGACCCTGTTTTATCAAGAATCCAAAGTCGACTTGCCATTTGGAAAGGAAAATTTCTATCACTTGGAGGCAGGGTCACTCTCATCCGGGCGGTTCTCTCTAACTTGCCAATCTATTTTTTGTCCATGTTCAGAATCCCAATAGGAGTTGCTAAAAGGATTGAGTGTATACAGAGAAGATTTCTGTGGAATGGGAGCAGTGAGAGAAGGAAAATTGTTTGGTAGCATGGGAGAAGATAGCAAAACCAAAAAAGTACGGAGGATTGGGAATTGAGAATATATTGCCAAAGAACCGAAGCCTTTTGTTTAAATGGCTGTGGAGGTTCTTAGATCACGAACCAAATTTGCAACATGCTCCTATGTGGATAACGTTGATTAGAGATAACTATCTAGAGCATTCAGATTCCTCTTTTCCTATTTTTAGTGATAATGGTGTGTCTAGTATTTGGAAAAACGTCATTGAAGACAGGGGAGGTTATGGGGGATGGGTCAAGAATGATACTAGACAATATGCTTATTAAGGTAGGAGATGGTTCAAGATGCAAGGCATGGACTGATCGATGGATGGAGGAGGGGCCGCTGATGTCTGCTTTTCCCCGTTTGTTCTCTATTTCTATGAATAAAACTGCTGCATTAAATGAAATTTTGAAGTTCGAAAGTGGGGAGTGGAGATGGAAATTAAATTATAGAAGACGGTTTTTTGTCTGGGATGAGGAGGAATTGGAGGAATTCAAAAGAAGAGTGGCAGATGTGAGATTGTTTGAGCATAAAACTAACAAATGGATATGGTGGAAAAGCAAGGATGGAATATACTCAGTTAAATCTGGGTACGATTTAGCATTTCATGGGCAGAATTCAGGGGCGGCCAAACCATGGGTGTGGATGAGGTGCGCCCCACCAAAAATTAAATGTTTTATGTGGATGGTTTTACATAATGGTGTGGCTGTTCGATCAGTTCTTCTACAAAACAATATCATTAGAAGTGAGGATGCGCTGTGTCCGTTTTGTGAGCAGGAGGTTGAATGTAGGGATCATCTGTTCATACATTGCAAATCGGTGCGGCGCCTATGGAGTACATAGTGCAGGTGGTGGGGAGTATCGTGGTGTGTACCAAGATGCTTTGAGGACTTTTTTGCTGGATGGATGGGATTGGAAATCTCAACAAGCTCTAGAGCTAGATGAACTGTTATATTCTACAATGCCGTGTGGAATATATGGCTGAGTAGAAACAACCTGATCTTTAAATCAACAGGTACAGATTGGGGCAAGATCTTTGATGCTATTCTACAAAGATCTTTTTCATGGATCAAGGCCAACAACCCAGAATTTCCATTTGATCTTACAACTGTTTTTATATGTTCGGGTTGCATTAAGTCATGGAGAGGCCTAGTTTGTAAGGTCAAGTATGTATAAGATATAAAGGCAGGGTCTGTGTAGGCAATCTGAGCAGGCTTCTGCGTCATCCTTTGGATGACTGTCGTGTTTATGTAATACTGTATACTTCAATGAAATCCAATCGTTTCATCAAAAAAAATCAAAAATAAAAAAAACAACGGCTAATAATACAACGTAGGAAGATAATTCCTTAGCAGGATGTGTACAATTACTTGAAACTCTTTCTCATCAAAACACTCCCCACCTCTTCTTTAGGGGATTTGTTGAGGACAAAACCATGGTCACCAATAATATTTAAATCTAATTTTACCTAATATAAGATAAATACAAAGAGGGATAATTTTGAAAGAAACATTTAAAGTGAACTAAATTTGAGAAAAAACGTCATGGGAATTGTGTTGTTGGAATTGAAATCTTTTTGAAGGAACTAAAGCGCCAGCTAGAGTGGAAATAAAATTTAATTCAAGTACTAAAGCACCAGCTCCAAATTTCTGATTAAAGTTATCCAGGAAAGAATGAGTATTAAGATAAGTGTAAGATAAACTTAAAAAATTTCCGGATGTGTCCGTATGCGTAGGATGCTCATTTTCTCCAGAGATGACCGAGGACAACGAAGACGATGACTGATAATAATAATAAATAAGTAATTCAAAGGGAAGAAATTCAAGTATAAACACATATCTAACAACAAACACGTGGGTGGGAAAAAAACGTGGGTGCTTTTTATTTTATATGGAGGGTTATTAAAATGATAAGATTGTATCATAGTAATCTGACAACTAACAATATGAACACTCGCTGCAGAGACATTGGTCCTTCTGTCTTATTTGTCGTTAAATATAAAAAAGGCAGTAAAGTAACCATATGAACATAAGAAATTTCTCATGTAAAGCTAAAGCAGCACTCCATGGAAAAGATACTTCCTCCAATTATTGGAATCCCTTTATATATATTTGTCTTTTATGCTCGGATTAGGTGGTTTACACCAAAATCCTCTTAATTGATATCGTAATCTCTTACACATTTACAAAACCTTGAAGAAAGACAACCTAGCCGATCATAAGGATGGATGTTTTACCTACTATTGAGAAACTCCAAGAATATTTGATGTTAAACCAACAAGATCCATCATTTCTCGAGATACATGTGACCTTTTCTTAATTATTCCCGATGATTGTGCCTTATCAATAGAATCCATGCCTATCCAAACAAGCAAAAAAATGTATCATGAAACTATCATATGTTCGCCACGAAAAAAAAAAAATCATGAAAGCTGATGACGTTTAGCTTATGTATTAAGCTCCAGATAAGATTATTTTAAAATTTCAGATGTGTCCATGCATATGATTGGCATGGTGTCCTTATTTTCTTCGAGACAAAGCCATGTTTCTCTTCTCTCTTTGCCACACGGATAATAAAGGATTTTTAATAGATTCGTTTGTAGTTTTATCTTGAGGAATCCATTTCGATTTTTGACTTTGTAAATAACAAAAATATTTTTAGAAATTGAAAACTCATTTCACGGAATTGATACCAAATAAGAGATTAGATGATTAAGGTTTCATTGGAGATGGTAAAGCTTGCCAATGTTGGTTAGCACAAAACCCTCATCGTGTCTCATACTCTGATGGCATTGACTACAAAAAAACAGCCGCCTCATCCTTTCCATATAAACCCCCTGCTTCATTAGGCGCGCTTAACGCTGCCTGGTCAACTGATTTTGCACCCGTCAGATCCTCCTCCACGACAATATCTCCACCAATCTCTGCATTCACACCCGATGATCCCGCCTTCCTTGTCAGAGCACCCCCCATCAGCAGAGTTGACATCCGTGAATCCCGCCCCCTCTGTAATATTGCGCCCATCACGCGATTTCTGCTGTAGGATGTCCATGATCCCAAAAGGATCAGAATCGAATGCCTGAGAATCCGGGTGCATATTCTTTCCATAATGAGAGAAGAACCCACTACATTAATGAATTCTGCACTCCATGCAATCAAAGGAATTCCCCTGATATGCACCCAGAACAAACGGTTCTCCACCTTCTCCCCGTGTTGCCATTGTTTTGAACGTGATGAACCATAAAGAAATCCACTCCGGTAGGTCCTCACAGAATTCCTTAAGTCTCTCACTGGAAGGAAAGCATACGAGGACAGAATCTCCCCCTAGGTGCGATACAGTCACATCCACAATACCATGCATTTTCCGTAGTCGGGATAAGGAAGAATCTGGCCTTGTTGTCTCCATTGTTACGTTATCCCCTTTGACCGCTTCAGCGTACGGCCTCCTCACCCCCGTCTTCTCCCGCTGCACCGACTATTGAGACGGATTCTGTAAAGTCGATAAGTGCGAACCCCTTTCCCTTGTCACATTCGCATGAATCGTTCCTTCCTCCACCTGGATTCGATTAACATCGGATAGTAATCGTTGCAAATCACAGTTGCTTCTGAATCTCACAAAGCCGAACCCCTGCCCGTTTCTGGCAACCTTCCGCGGGATGTAGACATCCACCACCTCCCCATACTTCGACATAATGCGATAAACCTCCGATGGGGCCCACTGGTTAGGTATATTCTGGACATAAAGGCTGAAGACCTGTCCATTCGCCATGGCTCGGATGACCTGCTGTCCGTCTGATCTGTTTCAAATTAAGTGTCATTTTATAATTTTAAAATAATAGTGATTGCCTAATTTTTTTATTATATTTCTTACATGTAGATATATTCAGTAAATAAATTTTTAATGAAAAAGGATAATATAATTATAAATTTATCTATAGCAGAGAGACATAATTAATGTAAGAATGAATGTAATAAAATGACATATGACACTCCAAAAGGATGATGAACACAGATCTAGCAACACTTGGATGATGGATCCGAGAAATGTGGATGCTTGAATTAATTTAATACTCCCTGTGTTTCATAATATAGGTTATTTAAGGTTTTTGTACAACTTTCAACACACCAACTAATACAGGCTTGTGTTTTAATAGATTTAGATTTAGCTAATCACTATTCATAAGGAATTTGAGAGAATTTCTATAATATTATTGTTTAAAAAGAATAAATTAATACATAAGATCACTACCCTCTCCTCTCATGTTATTTATTATTATCTTTAACCCATTAAAACTATAATTTTAAAATTTACAATTAAGAAAATCATTAACGTAGTTAAACAAAAGAATAAATTTAAAGAGAAATATTAGGAGTTGATAATTTCAAGGAATGGATAAATGTAGAAAAAAAATGCATTAGTTAACTATATCTTAATTTCATAATACACAAGCTTGTCCTGAGATAATTTTTTAGTTAACTATATCTTGGCAAGTTGAAGGTATTCTATCAAGTTCAATTTTTTCTTTTAGTTGCTATGAACAAGCCACGGTTCAGTTGGAGGGTGGGTTTCTCTCGTTGGGCTTCGACAACAGTGATGGGTAGGTGAGTAGTTCGCGCATTTTCTACATGGGCGGAGGAGTCGCATCAAGCCCACATGAAGTAAGGCCATCATCAAGCCCACATGGAAGCAGGTGTCGGTTCGTAAAAAAGGGGAGGAAAGGAACAACTAGCAAAGATACCCAGGAAAAACGATCACTGGTGCAAACATTACAACATCATTTATTGATCCACGTATTCTATATATCAAACTACATATGTTCCTGGATCTCTTAATTATAAGGATGTTTTAATTTTGAGGTAGAAATCATCACATCACACCACTGATTTTATCAGGCCCTTATTAACAGATTCTGCCGGAATAACATCAAAAAAGTGTTGGAGATGCTCCAGTACTTAGAGACGTAAATCATTTTCACTGTCATAGTCAAAGAAAAGATTGTAGTCTTCCATCATCAGATCCTCACTATTGAGGATTTCAGAAGAAAACCTGAAAAACCTGCCCTCTTTCTGAATCTTGAACACGCTATATGTGCAGAGGTAGTTTGCCTCGACGCAGTCGTCAATCTCTAAAAAGGTTGGGTAGGAAGGATACACCCAAACATATTTATACCTCTTGGTGTTGGGGAAATTAAACCTGACGTACACTTCTGTACTGTCTTCGTGTATGGGGAATTAATTCTTCATCCGAATGCCACTCTATAGCTGAAAATATTATCTGAACGGAGCCCTGATCGTTCTTGGATGCTAATCCAATTGCTCTGGAGCAAGTTTCGTTTCCAATCTTTGCCGGAGCAACAACTTGGGTTTCGCGAGCAGGGACCATGTAATATGGGACCTCGGTTCTAAGACCAGTGTCATCACCATAGCCACTGTGAAGAGCAGCTGCTGCTTCTGCAAATGATGCCAAGATTATGGACATAGAGAGAAAAACTGTTAGATAATTTGGTGGCCATTTGTATGTATATAGAGCAGTGTTTTAAATATCGTATATGGTCGTTTTAAGTATCTGCATATACAATCAGAAAATCTTAAATCTTGAAACGAACGCCCCAGAAATTGCATAATGCTTGCACTTCATCCGAAAGAGTGCGAGACTTCAAGTGTAATAAGCCTTGAAACCGAAGCTTCATATCTGTGCATATGGCTGACAATATACTATCTGCAGAACGGGAGCATCCAGTGAAATGTCTGCGATTCCGTTCGCGCCAGATATGTGAAATACAAGCTGCCCAGGCAACACGTAGTATCATAGCCTTATGCTTTTCTTTTGTAGATAACATTTTGCCCACAGGAACTCAGATGTCCAATCACCAGCTGCTTTAGAAACAGAGCATAAAGAAAGGAGCCTAGTCCAGATACTGGAAGAACATGGACTGGAAAAATAACGATGATCACGGTTTCATTTGAATGTGGGCAGAATAAGCAAGGAGCAGAGGAGATAATGCCCCAACGCCTAAGCCTATCACGAGTAGCCAGGCGATCTAATATAGCCCGATTAATGTCACATTTCGTCCCTGTGTTGCCTCCTCAAATTGAAATTCGTCCTTGCGTTGAGTTTTGATTGGTTTTGATCCCTCGGTTGGTCAATTTTTTAAGGTTTTAATCATTTTTACCGATTTTACCCCTAAATTCAGTACTTTACAATTCAAACCAGTTTAACCACCCGAAATTCGACCCAACTAACCGACCCAACCCGGAACCTTATTCAAAAATCTCCAATAAATAAATAACTCTACCTCCCAACATCAAAAATTTTAAAATCATAGAAAATACAAATTACTTTTAAAAATTTTTGAAAAATTAAAAAATCAATAAATAAAATTATTTTTAAATTTTAAAAATTTTAAAATTTAAACCTTTCTTCTCCACATGTTTTTTTATTTTTTTTATTTTTTAAGTTAAAATTTTTTTCTCTACTTTTGTTCTTTTTTCCTTTTCCTTTTTTCTTCTCCACACAAGTCCTCCTATAATAGTAGTCAAAAAGACATAGTTGACTTAGAGTGGTAAGCTTTTTCTCTGCTTGTTTAGAAAAAATTATATTTTAAAAAAAATTTAATCTAAAAGATAATTTACTTTATGATTTTTTATTTTAAAAAATATTTTAAAAATTTTTTGGTACTTTTTTTAATGATTTCCAAAATTTTAATATTTGAAGGTAGAGTTATATATTTATTGGAGATTTTTTAATGGGGTTCCGGATTGGGACGGTTAGTTGGGTCGAATTTTGAGTTGGTAAACTGGTTTAAATAGTAAAGTCCTGAATTTATGGGTAAAATCGGTAAAAGAACTAAAACCTTAAAAAATAGACCAACTGAAGAATCAAAACCAATCAAATCTCAACACAAGGACAAATTTCAATTTGAGGGGGCAACACAGGAACGAAATGTGACATTAATCCAATATAGCCAGCCATGCTAAACTATGCTTTGGTATATGTCCCGTAGACCAAATTAGTTTGAACCAATCAAGACGGACATGCTTTGTTCTAATAAGCTCCCAAGCACTCCTCACATCGAATTGTCCAGAAGGGGATAAAATCCATTGAACTATGGAGCACAGAATCTTTGATATTTAAAGACCAGGAAATGCATTTTATTTTATCAGGACAGTAGGAATCATTTTGTTTTATAGTGTTTTATTTTATGCATATATTAACATGGAAAGTTCATTTTCATGCATGTCTTAATCGTGGCTTACTTTGAAAGCATGATTAGTGACCCGTATATCACATGGCATTTATTAATATTAGGCATCGATGTAGGGCTTGAAGGTCACAGTGTAAACCAATAATAATAATCATAATAATAATATGGAGGATCATTTTTTTATTTAACATCGTGGACCATTTGCATCTGTGGCTTATTCATTCGGCAAAATTTTTGTTTTCCGTTGGAATTATGAGAAAGTTTTTTTTTTTTTTCCTTCTTTTCTTGATGTAGAACAAACTACAGAGTAAATTTTTGTGCGTCTTTGAAAGGGATCAGACCTTATACGTAACACACACTGCGAAATGGGCCAAATGGAGCCCAATCTTCTTTCAATTGGATATCACCGTATAAATACACAAAACTGAATGAAACATCAGTGCGTGGTGTTCTCTCTACATAAGAAATAGAAGAATGAACCTGGTGAGGACGTTCTTGTTATGGGCCCCCAGGTTAAAATTAGATATTTTGGGCTTGCTCAGTGTGCAAAGTCTCTCAATGAAATTGTTTTTGTGCAAATCATGTAGACCTGTCTAATTAAGTAGAATCCAGCCACTCAGGACTAAGCCACTTGATTAGGACATTCCACTTGCTATTTGTCTAAAATTATAATTACGGTAATAGATCCCAAAAATTATCAACGCACTCTAATTAATTAACAGCGAGAACGGTCATGGGTAGTAAATATGAATAACGGAGTTGTTATTGCTTCATACCTTTTTTTTTTATATACTAATATTGCTTCCTACTTATAAATAACCATCATGTATTGATTCAAAATCATTTCATGAATTAAATCAGACCACTAATTTTATCAAGGCCCACATGATCAGCTTGAGCCACAATAAAACCATGAATAAAATCATTTCCCTTAAAATCAACCCTATGGAGAAGCTCTAAATTAAATCCAATTGATTGACAAGCCAACGGTGAGATTATATTCGTATCCAGTACCAAGAAATCATAGATTCTTTTTTTAAAAAAAAGATAACTTATAGTTTTCTTCATCATGGATGCATGGTACAGAGCAAACCAACTTTTACTCTTTTGGCCACAGATTTGCACACATGCATGCATACATTTTATTTGAAGTACATTATATCAAGGGTGAATCCATGATGAGCAGACTGTGGCTCATCCGATGAAGCAGCCCTTAATAATTTTATTCAAGCAAACATATAAAATAGCTAGGTAGAGCTGCGCTAGATGTCATCATCATAGTTATCATACTATACATGATGACAATATATAATTAACCATATTCAGTTGGAAAATCTTAGTATCATAGGAAAATCCAGGACTGTTTGGGGTTTGAAGGATCTCCCGGTGCAACGATTACACGATCACCTGAGTTGGCAAGAGTGAGGAAAAGCCCACTCTCCGGATTTATGAAACGGCCGTGATCCCACTGCATCCAACGTTGATTAGGCAACCCAACACAACAATTTCGAGCGACGATGCTTGATCCATCCTTGCAAGGTCTTGCTCGTCCATTGGGATTTTGGCATGAAAGGCATTTTCCGTTATTTCCTATGGAAGAAAATGCGATGATCTCCCAATTGTTTCTTGTCGAATTTACGCAGCCTCCTAATCCCACACTATAACCATCAGACCCCACTGTTAGGCAGCTACCAGTAGCAGCACGCGACTCTAAGCGTTGAAGGCTAGGCCCATCGTCCAGCACCCATCCTTGGCCGGGGAGTTGTTTGTCAACGTCCACTGTAAGGGATCCATTTTGTCCTTTCGCATCTGACTTGGCGGTCAAGACAAGTCCGGTCTGGGAATGTAATAAGGCCCCATCATAAAATCCATCATATTTCCATTGTGCAGAGCTCCCAATTGGATCATCCGGGCATGTAGAGATCATTAGGTAATTAGGTGGGGACACGGGACAACTACTGTTGGGCATCAAGCAATAGCTGTTGGATCTAATTGTGCCATCTTCCTTGAATGTCCACAGCTGGTTATAGTTGTCCTTAGACCTACACGGCCATAAAATGACTTCCGCTCCTTCGTAATACTCCCTCCCACGCACATCTATGCACA
This sequence comes from Turnera subulata, assembly GCA_028386065.3. NCBI lineage: Eukaryota > Viridiplantae > Streptophyta > Magnoliopsida > Malpighiales > Passifloraceae > Turnera > Turnera subulata. The sequence goes on from JAKUCV010000783.1 coordinate 51,434, forward strand.
TACCTTTTGGGCCGCGGATTTGTTGTCCTCTCCCTACCAATTGCTGTCTTACTATTGGCGGCTGCTGGCCACTGATGAGTTTTGGGTCTTCCTGCTCAACCCCTGATGAGATTCTGAATGGCCAAACCACCAGAACTAAAATCAAGCAAACCCCTGCCATCTTGGACAACTTCATCATCATCGATCTACCCTGCAACCCCTAATTACGGTAAACAAACTAATGTACCATTATTCAAAGTAACTTAACACACATATATATCATGTATGAATATATGTAGGAACGTTCTAGACTTCTAGTGTATACGCTTGCACCCATGCATACTTTTATTTTTTTGATTCTAAACGATGAGGACAACTTTTTATTGAGTAAGTAAATATTACAGATTACCAGGACATGGCTAAACGTGAGTATATCTGCCAGTAAGACAACGTCACCTAAAGAAATGTGTAACAGGCAATCACAAGTAAAATTCTGCAGCAGATTACTATAGAATCGCAATCCCTATTCCCATATCATCCATGCATACATTTATATATCATATTGTCTTATGTCCACCGATTACTATTTAACTTATATTATCTTAAAAATTTGAAACAACACTCATTTGGAAAACTATATTAATTCTCATTAATGCTTCAACCTTGAAAAATTACATTATGTTTTGGGTTAAGGTGGGGTTGCAAATGATCTGCGAATGGCTTGTTAGTAGTTCCAAATATACTAAAGTTTTGGTAGACTGTATTTTATGATCAGCTACCATAATGTCTTTTTGGTCTCGGAGAAAGTACTACTGTTAATGGAATTAAACATAACAAAAATAATTTTCACACATTTATTGAACAATATTTATTAATCAATTATGCGTAAGCAGAAAATAAATTATCAAAAATAAAAACTGAAGCTTATCAAAAGATAAGAACAACGCATAAACAAAAATTGAAATGTTTTTTTCTTTTGATAAAAAACAAAAAGGAAATGTTGATAATACTTACAGAATACAAAAGCTTGTTATTATTCTTTCCCCTACAGAATACAAAAGCTTGTTATTATTCTTTCACTTGAAGGAGGGGTGGCGAACTTGTGGTAGATGCTGAGATATATATAGTAAGAACTCTAGGAAAATTACAATAGACGTCCCTCTGATCTGGGTAGGGGGTTGGCGTGCAAATATGTGAAATATACTTCCCAAGAAAATTAATTGCAGAACGGATACGTACGTAATGTATCTTTTATTCTGTTTAAAAAGATTATCAGGAGTAGATGGTTTGGTTTTCCTTAATGTCACGAGTTCCTCGTTTTCTTGGAAAAAGACGACAAATTTTAATGGAAAGAAGCGAGTTACAGAACCGAAGGAATTTCTAATGTGTCCCGCCAAGTGCAAACGAGTATTTTTTAATATCAAAAACAGGTACAAGGTTTACAGTTGTTATAATGACAATATAGTATTGTGCATTAATTGTTGTCAAATTTAGTCATCTACGTAGTACGTACTCTCTGCACATCCAATTATTAATAACGTCCTCCTTACTTAGTGGAAACGTTCTTATTCGTAATCACGTTATGTTAAACCAGATTTACAAGATTCATGTGGACATGGCGTTGGATCATCGTGTCCTGGCAGTGGGGAGGATAAAGATGAAAAATTTGATTGGTACTTGTTTTTTTAAAATGCTTTTTCAGGATAAAGATGATCAAAATTTATACTGATAATTAAAATAATTTCAAAACTGGTCATTATACCTGAACGAATAGAAATTTATTAGTTATAAAAAAATTAAAGTTTACTTTACGATTTAATCGAGTAATTAATCCTGAGTGTAAAACTAGCTAGGAACAGAATCTAACTTTTTCTTTTTATGCTAAGCAGTGAACATATATATATGCAATAGAAAAGGAAAATTAAATGTCTTTTCTTGTTATTTTCTTAATTGGAAAAATAATTTGCAGCTTTATTGAGTGTTTTTTTTCCAAGTGATGTATGTACAATCACCTTCCTTTCTTTCTTTGTTTGTCATATGATTCTCTGGCAAAAGTTCAAAGCCTAAGCAGAGTTTCCTTTTGTTTGGTTTTGACAGAAGCATCCCCCATGCATGACTGGATGTTATAGTACAGAATAAATTAACGTGATCTCTTTTGCTATTCCTAGTAACTATCTTAAGATTGTGATCGCGGTATGTGATGAATGAAACTAAGTCTAAAAGATGTTTATTATAGTTTTTTTGGTGTATACGAGATTTTATTTAAAGCCAGACATCAAAACGATGACAACTTCCAAAAGATGAATTACAGAGAAAAACAGAGCACTACTGATAGCTACCCAGAGGTTTTACAAAGAGCAAAGACTACGACAACCTAAGCCACGCCCTTCCATTGCTTAACACAATCAACACATGATAACAGATTATAAACATTATAAGGGAACTCAGGTTGTTTGACCTTAATCCAAGCCACAAACCTCAACAAAATAATATCAAACATTCTCTCCCAATCCACGTCCACCTGATCAAAAAGTTTCTTGTTCCTACCCAACCAAATGCTCCATAGAGTTGCATCAAGGTGTCATCCATGAGGAGGTAGCCGACATCGAACCTACTAAATGGAACCATTGCATAAAAAGATCCTCCAGGCATTGAGGCATACACCAATTGACGCCCCACCAGCGACTCAATTTGGACCCTCCAAGCACTTCTAAGCGTTTAAGGAAGCTCTAAGCGTTTCAGCTCCCGACGCTTTCTGGAAATAACCTAAAAGGGCACCAAGATGAGCATATTTTATTTTCTCCAAAACTATCTCTTTTTATTTTTTCATAGAAAAAATTTCCATTGCTCACTTAAGAATCAGGAAGATTTTGGGGAGTCATAAACCCTAGACTTCTCCCGATTCTTTTTTCCTCTATTTTCTGCAGTTTCTCTAGGTGTTACGATCAAATAATAGGATTCCCATCCAAGTCAAAGAAATCCTATTCAAATCCCAGGTAATTTCCTCGCTTTTAACACCAGTTATTAACAAAGTTTCTTAAGTAAAGCGTTGTCCCTTCTTCAATGGAAAAAAAATCGTAGAGCAGATTGGAAAAGATTCTTGTTACAAGCCAGATATAGTTTTCAAAAAGGGAGATACATATGTGAGCACTTCTGCCATGGCTGTGAGGATCCATTTGTTTGTTCGTGCAAGAGTCACGAGTTTGTTTACAGCAAGGTGCGATTCGCTCATGTTTGCATAGAATAAAGTTAGAAATGAAGATGAATATACATATAATTGACAGCTTAATTTGACCAGCTGCATGTTAGCGACAATACTCATTAATGATATAGACGTGACTAGTTCAGCTTAATTCAAGTTGGATCGAAATACTAATTAATACAGTATTTGAATTCGAAACCTTTAACTATTTGGAACAGACAACTTTAACTATTTTGCTGGTTCCTTGGTGGAAGAGGGCACGCATTGCATTGGGTTAGACTGGATAAGCGGAAAAATAGCTAACACATTTTACATACCTTGTTTATTTTTTTTTGAGCAGATACATACCTTGTTTATGAATTACTAGTATACACTATTCTCGATTCCCAACCAGTATATATTTTAATTAAAAAATTGAGAGATTCCCTTCCCAATGAAGAGATAATATTCACATCTCAGAGTTGTTTTGACGATGAGCAGCACGCACAGGCTCCTTCTGGGGATAGAGATGATCGGTACGTCTAGATTCCATTCCTTTGCACGTTTTTTTTCGCCAATTCCTCCAATTTCTTGGACTTTTCCGCGTCCACACGAGGTACCTAAGCTACCGATCGATGGTCGTCATCAATGACCACGACGGCAGGCTCTTTCTCTGCATCAAGCTTGGATGATTGTCCCCTATTACGTACGGACACAGCAATTCCACTTCTAATTTCGACCCCGCGGTGAATTAATGACTTTTCATTTTCATTCTCGCTCATGGTGTCGTAAAATTAAGGTCTTGAAGACACACGAGTATGAGAGCCTAGCTAGGACAGTAAAAGGTTTTTACAAAAATGGGATGGCAAAATGCATGCAAAAAATCGGATATAAACGAATTGTTATGAGAAGGTCATAAAAATAATACGGGTCATTCTAAACAAAGAAGAAAAGAAAAAGTTATGTTGTGTAAGTAATGGAAACTAACAAATGCACACTAGTTTTACGAATTTTTTATATGGTAAATTAGAAGTCGTGAGTCTCCCAATGCAAACCCTGCAGGACTGGAATCAAGATGCCATCATCTTGGGCTGGGCGCGCGCTAGCTAGTTAATTTGGAGCCCACCCACATTCAAGCATACAATTACTATTGCCCAAAAAAAAAAAAACAAACCATGTGATACGCGTTGAGTATAATTTAAATACAAATTAAACCTTCCATTGTAATTATGAAGGATTAAGCACCTTTTGTATACCTCAAGTTTTTCTTTTGTCTTATACCTCGAAGTTTCTATGTCCCTTTTATGTACCTTGAGTTTCAATTTTTGTCCCTTTCATGTACCTCGGACAACCCAAGCGATGACATGGCCATCTGCCCGGGGTCCACTTGACACGAGTCGCAATTCTATTGGCACAAAATGGATATTATTATCGGTCTCACCTTATTTCTCAAATATTCTAGTTTGTGGGTCCCACAAAAAACTACATGGCACCAATGGCGTTATGCCACGTGTCAAGTGGACCCAGGTAGTTGACCATGTCATCGTCTGGGCTGTCCGAGGTACACAAATGGGACAAAAATTAAAACTCGGGGTACATGAAAGGGACACAAAAACTCCGGAGTATACGATCGGGACAAAAAAAACTCGAGGTATATACAAGGTGTTTAGCCCATACTACAAACTAGGAAACTATGCAGCTAACTAACGGTACAGGATAATAGAAACTACTAATTAAAGTCCTTCCAGAAACTACTTCATACACTTATACTAGTAATAGGCAACCGAAATGATTGTTTATTCACTTAATATTCTATGAGCCCTACACATACATACTGGTGGATCTCTCATTTAATAAGGATTAATTCCTTTTTAGATAGAAATCACACAACTGATTTGATCAGGCGGTCATCATATTGATCAGCCTTAATAAAAGAGAAAGGAACCGCATCGATCATAGACAGTGAGGTGTGACTCGCGCGTGAAATTCTCTCAAGTTTTTCACCATGCAACGCCTCCTTGCCCACCCCATGCATCACCAAACACCAGCCAGAACATCCATTCCATGTTCTCCGATTTCACCTGGTCTGCTATCCCAGCGACCACCACCACCATCCTTACCTACATGCAATCCGGCTTCCACTCCAGCTACACACCCCCTCACTCCTCCATCGCTGGGCCTACCTGTGTCGCCCCCTCCCCTCTTCCCGTCGCCCCACTCCAACCACCGCCTCCTTCTTCAACCCTCCCACCCGCTCCCGTTTCATCTCACGGCCTTGCCCGACACCAGGACCCCAGTTCCAGCTCAGTTCCTGCCTTACAGCTCGCACACACACCTTTTAGTTGCTACCCTCATACCTCTAACACTGCTGCACTCCTTGCATACTGTGCGCCTCCCCAGGACCCTTCTAACCTCATCCAAAACAGTTATCACTCTGCTTTTGAACTACCCAATCAACCGCACCAACCTAAGGCACTTCATTTCTCCAAATGAAGTCGAAAAACAATTCAAACAGCTATTGCAAACAATCAGGCGGTGAGTATCTACGTGGCAAATTTTCCAAACAGGTGGCTTCCATCCGATGTCCACATTGTCATGTCTAGGTTTGGGGAGGTTCTAGATGTCTTCATTCCACGGAAGCTGAATAAACAAGGGAAACGCTTTAGTTTTGTCAGATTCAAAAATAACATTGATATCCAGCCTATTCTCCGAGGCATCAACTCTATGGAAGCTGATGGATCCTTTCTGGTGGCTAACATCGCCAGAGGTCGAAAAGTTATGAAATCAGACAGGATCTCAGACTCAAAGTTGCCTAACAGGACCCTATAAGCTTTCTAACAGGCCTTCATCACACCTGGCAGGACGTTTGTTGATACGGTAAGAGCGCCCGTGCAAATCAATGGCAGGGTTCATCCTCCTTCTCAAATCCAATCCTATATTCCTAAGGACCCTTCCCTGGGGTGGCTTCAGAACTGTCTGGCTGGTATCCTTCATAACCCAATGCCGTTGAGCAATGTCAAATCAGTTCTCGAAAAGGTTGGAGTACGAGGAGTTGAAGTATTGCCTATGGGTGGTGTCTCGTTAATATTCAGATTTCAAACTTCCGAGTTTATGCAAATCTTTCTGGATGGCATTCCTAATAGTATTGTGCAACTATTCGTATCTATTAAGCCTTGGAAAGACGGAGATAAGGCGTTTAATCATCTTTGTTGGGTGTTAGTCAAGGGTGTTCCCCCTCATGTGTGGTCTCTGGAATTTTTCCAGCTCCTAGCTTCTAAGTTTGGATCGATGATCGATTGGAGCCACACATCCAGGGCTAGGGAGCGTTTTGACGTGGCTGAGATTCTTATTCTCACGTTATCCATGACTTTCGTCAACTCTGTGGTATCTGTTAATATTGGAAGTTGTCTTTGTGATATAGGTATCGTTGAATCACAATACGATCCATTTGACTGGGAGCAGACACCTCTAATGGCGGGGGGCGACGAGATCAATGACAACCCAGAAAAACCACCAGTCCATGTTGCACTCAGTAAAGAAAGAGGAGGCGTGTCCTCTGAATGCGTCTCTGCCGCATCCGACTCAAGCGAGGGACAGCATGGGCCCTTATCAAAATCGAGGTGCCAATCTGTCTCCTCTGGAGACACTCTATCTGATGGCCCCTTTAATCTACGGCCTATCATCAACAAAGCCACAGCCCCCATGCTGCCACATACAGAGTTATGGGCACCACAATCCCCAACATATTCCACTTGTGATCAAAGTGACCACGCTGCTCTTATCCCTAGTATTGACCCGTCCTTATCCCAACATTCAGCTACAACTGGTGGTCCCAATAAAACATATTCTATCTCGTCCACTGACTCTTTTTCTGGCCCCATGCTCTTCCCCCATAACAACTCACCACTACCTTCACAACAGCCCATTAAAAGCCCATTTTCCTTTCATCTGGTCCCATACCCAGAAACTCCATCAACCCAAACTTCTTTTAGGAGTAGCCCATCACCTTACAAACCCTTTTTCCCAGAGTATGAGGCTTCCTTCAGTTCCCCATATGTCCCTAACTCCGTCTCTTCATGGAACAGTTCATGGATGGCATCTGTGGAAGAGTCCAATAATCCGGCCTTCCAATTAGCAGTTGAGCGAAAAGTGTTAGCTATAATCAACAATGTCAAAATGAAGAAGAAAAACAGGGTGAAGTTCCTCTCTACAAAGGGGAGTGTGTTATCACAACCTGAGAACCTTGAAAGAGCATCTGATTCAGATGTTCGTAGGGTAAATAAAAGACTCGAATTGGAAGATGTTACAAGTGCTCTTATCCATGTTTCTTTCTCTGACATGGAAATCCAGGAGACTAATTATATTGGAGACCTTGTAGGCTGGGATCGAAATAACATGGAAGGTAGTACAGACCAGTTGATCGGGGACCTAGTTGATAAAGAGGCATTTGAATGGGTACAGAGTAGGGCAGCGCTCTGGCGTGCATGAGAAGCTGCACTCTTAGAGTTATTATACATATCATGATTAGCATTGTTAGCTGGAATGTTAGGGGTGTTTGTTCGCAGAGGAAACAGGGGCAAGTCTGCAAGCTTGTTAATCAAGCTTCCATTTTGTTACAAGCTATGGGGCAGTGGGAACATTGGTTTTGTTTCCGTGGATGCTTTCGGATTATCTGGGGGCATGGTATTCATTTGGGATACGGATTTCTTTGAGGTTAAGCACATGGAAAGTTCGGATCAATGGATTGTTATTGAAGGGATGCTCATTCAACAGAGACAACAGGTAGCTTTATGTGGTGTATACGGTGGCTCTCAGCTTCATCAAAGGAGAAATATGTCTGAAGAACTCATTGCCTGAAGCAAATATTCCCATCTCCATGGTTGGTGATGGGTGATTTTAATGAAACATTACTCTCTACAGACCGGAAGAGTGGCCGATTGTGCAGGCAGGGTGCGAGTGATTTCAGAGAATTCATTGAAAGTTTGAATTTGTTAGAATTTCACCTTTCTGACAGATTGTTCACATGGGGCAACCTGAAATCAGCAAGTCATATCGACAGGATCTTCGCTGAAGGGGAGTGGTCCACATGGTTCCCGTTTCTTATATTAAAGTCCGGTAGCAAGCAGAGTTCTGACCGTGTCCCTCTTATTCTAACCCAAGGTGTACTGGACAAAAGTTGGAAGCCATTTCGGTCTCTTGATGCCTGGTGGGATTTCCTTGATTTTCAAAAAACTATTAAATCCATGTGGGAACATGCGTGCTCCCAATTTCCGGGTAAATATAATCTTTTGAAGAAATTAAGTTTGATGAGAACTCTACTTGCCAAGTGGAACAAAGAGATCTTTGGCAATGTGAATAAGTCAATCGAAGCTATCCAATCAGAAATTGACTCTTTGGACAAGGAGGCAGAGGTTAGAAGTCTTTCCCAAGTAGAGATTAGAAGATTTTATTCCCTGAAAGACAATATCAACACGAGAATGAGACAACTTGACGTCCTATGGAAACAGAAGTCTAGGGTTAAATGGTGTAGACAAGGAGACAGGAATACTAAATTTTTTCATATCTCAGCTTGTAGTTGTGGAAGGAAGAATAGAATTGAACAAGTTCTGGTGGATGGCCATCTGGAGAACAACGCCACCAGAATTAAAGATGCAGCTGCTAATTTTTATTCCAAGCTTTATTCTCAAAATGCCCAGACCAGACCCAGTGTTGGCAAACTCCAGTTTTCTAAAATAAGCCATGAGGATGCGTTAGCCTTGGAGGAACCCTTTACCAATGATGAACTGAAAGCGGCCATTTGGAGCTGTGATAATTCTAAGGCACCCGGTCCCGACGGTTTCAACTTCTTGTTCTACAAAAGGAGCTGGGATTTCATGAAACAGGATTTGTTCGACATGGTCACACATTTCTTCCATCAAGCAAAGCTTCCTAAAGGTGCAAATAATGCGTATATCACCCTCCTTCCCAAAAAATCGGGTGACATCTCTTTTGATGAATACAGGCCCATTACATTTGTTAATGGGCTTTACAAGATCATATCTAAATTGTTGGCATCAAGAGTAAAGAAAGTCATACCAAAGCTTGTCGGCTTGCAGCAAACAGCATTCATTGAAGGCAGAAGCATCCTGGACAGTGCCCTATTTGCCAACAAGGTTGTCCACTCCTTGAAAAGTAATAAAACAAAATCCATCATTTGAAAATTGGATTTCAAGAAGGCATATGATTCGGTGGATTGGAATTATTTACTTCAGGTTTTGGAAGCAATGGGTTTTGGGTCCAGGTGGCGTGCATGGTGTTGCGAGTGTCTTTCTTCCTCAATGTTATCAGTTTTGATTAATGGTTCATCATCAAAAGAATTTTCTATGGGCAAGGGCCTTAAACAAGGTGACCCTCTCTCACATTCCTATTCATCCTTGCTGCTGAGGGTCTTGCTTCCATTCTTACAAAGGCAGCTTCTCTAAATTTGATCCAGAATGTGAACGTGCATGGTATATCTGTCTCTGTCCTTCAATATGCAGATGATACCATTTTATTTTCTCCAGCAGATATTCCTTCCTTGCTAAATCTAAAAAGATGTCTCAGGGTTTTTGAAGCTCTATCAGGTCTGTGCATTAATTTTTTCAAAAGTAGCGTCATTGGTGTTGGCTTGAGCATACAGTAGGTGGAGGATATAGCTAGCAGGTTACACAGTAGGGCTGAATATTTTCCTTTCCAATACCTTGGCTTGCCACTCGGCACCAACATGAGGAGGATCAACGCTTGGAATCCAATCTTGAACAAGTTCAGCTGCAGACTAAAAGCTTGGAAAGGCAGATTCCTGTCTATAGGAGGCAGAGTCACCCTCATCAAATCGGTGTTGAGTGGATTACCTGTACACTACATGTCCCTCTTCAAGATGCCTGCGGGTGTTCAAAAAAAATTGACATCTATACTGAGGAATTTTTTCTGGAGTGGCATTGAGAATTCTAAGAAGACCTGTTTTGTTGCATGGAAGAAAATAACAATTCCTAAAGAGCTTGGCGACATGGGAATTATTGAGTTGTGCACCATGAACCAATCTCTCCTATTCAAATGGTTATGGTGCTATTCTAGCCCAACAGAGAAGCTGTGGAAACCTTTGTTAAAAAACAAATGTGGTGAAAATAATTCAAACTTATTCCCAACCTTCTCCAAACGAAAATGTTCTGCACCGTGGATTGATATAGTGCAGTCAGGTTCTCATCACAGCCAAACCAGGGTCTCTCTATTGGCTGGGTCTACCATTAAACTTGGATCTGGTGTCGATATTAACTTCTGGGGGAATGACTGGACTGGTCGTGGTTCCTTTAAAGAGCTCTTTCCAAGACTTTTTTCATTATCTACGTATAAGGACTGCTCAGTCAGTGAAGCCATTAAGATGATTAATCAACAGCCTTTTTGGGCCTCCGCTTGGAGGCGCCCCCTTTGAGTGTGGGAGGTTGAGAGAAAGAATGCACTCATGAAAATGATTTGCAACATTACAGGCCACCCGACTCAGCAAGATCAAAGAATCTAGAGGCATGCCGTGGATGGGTCATACACTATTAAGAGGGGTAGAGATTTCATCTACTCTCAACTCGGTCTCAGAAGAGACAAACCATTTATATGGTATTCTCTACCTCCCTTTAAGGTAGAATGTTGGCTTTGGTTGGCTTTGTATAATGGTATACCGTCCACGGAAAACCTCCGTCGGAGGGGCATCATTAGTTTGAGTGATTTGGTATGTGTTATGTGTAACTACTCGATCAAAACTAGAGACCATTTGCTGCTTTCTTGCCCAGTCTCGTGGCTGGTCTGGTCCAAAGTCTGCAAATGGTGGGGGGTTTTATGGTGCAGTCCTGCCACGCTTGAGGATTTCATTCTTCAGTGGACTTTCTTATCACCGAACTACCGCAACCGCACTGGTTGGTTTCTCATTGGCGTTGCAGTACTGAGATCGATTTGGCTTGAGCGAAACCGAAGGATCTTTCACAACCTATCTGCAGATGCGTGCCGGATTGCTGAACTGGCTCTGGTGCACGCCTCTTTTTGGATCAGATCATTGCAGCCTGACTTCCCCTTTAGCACTTCAATGGTTCTATCCAACGCTGATACATTAAAATTTTGGAGATGTCCAAAGAGGAACTTTAATTCCCTGAATGCTAACTGAGGTAGATCATTTCATTCAAATGTAATCTTTATTTGTATAGCGGTGTAACCGTTGGGTCATGGCGGTCAGTTCACGCATGACTTGCTGTATCCTACAGTTTTTTATTTTTTAATAATACCATCTTCATCGTTTAGTATCAAAAAAAAAAAAAGAGAAAGGAACCGCGGGTGATTCAGTGCTTGAAGCCAAACGGATTAAACCATTCTCTGTGTCTTCGTGGATGACAGTATTGTAGACTTCTCTACTATACTCGTCCTCCTGAAAAATCAACTAATAAAGCTTGTAGAACCCACCAACTTTCTGGATCCTGTAAAAGCTCAATGCACAGGGTTGAGCGAAACTAACAAGCTCCACATCCAATTTATCAGAAATGAGACCGTAGCGATGCCCCCAAACAATATTTGGACGCTCGGGGCTGCACTCTGTGAAATTAAATTAGACGAGCACATCTGTGCTCTCATAGATGGGAACACTATGACCACTAGATTCCCAAATTTCAAATATAACTTGTACTCGAATCATAGGGTCTTTTTTTAATGCCACTGCTGTAGGGCATTCTTCGTTCTCTACTTTTGGTGGAACCACAACACCACCATGGAAGTACATGTAATATGGAACCAAGGTGTCCAGCCCAACATAAGTGCCGGCATTACTGGCATGAGCTGCTGTATCTGGAAATGAAGCTAAGATTGTGGACATAGAGAGAAAGAATGAAAGGAGTAATGGTAATTTAGTGGCTATATTCCTGCAGGTATATTATAATTGGAGGGAGTTCTTATCCTCTGTATGTAGTTGATTGATGAGAAGTGAACTAAAAATTGGATATTTATAGACCCAGAAATAATATTACTGTTTTTTTTTTGAAAAGAAGCAATGTTTTATGCGTATTCATTATGGAATTTTCATTGTCCTGCATGTTTATATAATGCCTTATCTTAAACATGCATTGATCAAAATGAATATACTCCACTCGTGATATGGCCCAAAATGAAGCCCAAAGATGTTGAGAGCAAAGCCACAAACGGGCCTAAATCTTGTAATAAAACCCATGATATCACACAAACCCTAGAGCGAGGGCGGCGAAGAAAGGGAGCCAAAAAGGAAAGGCTCTCCTGAAAATAGAATGGGAAGCCTCAACATCGGGAGCAGGTCCTGAAGAAAGATAATAGGAGGAGAACTCTTGTTTAAGTAGGGCTCACTGTAATTAAGACAAGAAGCAATAAATATGATTTATGCTTTCCTTAATTGATATTCTCATATCAATTGACGACCACAGTGAGAGCTGTTCACTTGCAACCACGGGAAACCTTAGCAGAAGAAGTGCAAGCACATGGCAACTAGGAGAGGGCTCAGGTGGGAGCATGAACCCGAATCATCCAGTGAAGAAGAAGGCCGGCCTCAGAGGCCCTCTCACGGAGACATCCATACCACTCCCGGAGCCACCTCAACTGCACGTGCTAGACAAGTCACTGATGACCCCAGGTTTCAGGCGTTAGGCTCTCAAATAAACACACTGCAATCAACCATAATCGAACTAAAGGAAAACCAAGAGACGATGATGAGAAGCCAATCCGGTCGCAAGGCGGCAAGAAAGCGCGGGAAAAACATGAACAAAACGGGGGTACCTCCGATGAGGAAACGTCTTCAGAATCTGAGGATGACAGCTGGGTACCCAAACCAGTTCAGGGACGGAGGATCCAAAGCGTACAAGAGAAGTCACGGGGCTCGGTCGTTGGCCCTTAGAGGCCGGAGTTTCTTCTCCTCTGACCGAGGAACTAATAACTCGTAAGCTACCCAAAAAAATCAAAATCATGCAGCTGGACATATACAAAGGGAACTCAGACCCAACGCGGCATGTCGCTCACGTCAGAACGATGCTGGAGCTCCAAACCACCGAAGAAGCAGTTTTCTGTAGAATGATGACGTCCACCTTCCGAGAAGACGCCCAGGATTGGTATAACGGATTGCCTTCGGGTTCCATAACCTCCTTTGCGGACCTGGGTACTCGCTTGATAGAAAGGTTCAGGGCGTGCATCCCGCCAAAAGAGAATACGCACACCTATTCAACATACGACAAAGCAAAAACGAAACCCTGCGCGACTACGTGTCGAGATTCAACAAAGAACTACTACAAGTGGAAGTTTCAAACGTAGGGGTAGCAGTGGAAGCACTCAAACGTGGATGTCGGTTACGTGACTTTTCTAACTCCCTATCGCGACTACCACCTACTAACATCGCAGAACTCATGGAGAGAGCTACTGAATATATCAGAAAGGATGACGCCTATTGGTCAGGACGCGTGGAAGGAACCTCGTCAGGACCCAAACGGAAGGAGAAACCCGACAACTTCTCCAGGGAACCCAAAAAGAGCAAAGGAAGAAGAGTTGGTGAGGCGGAACCTCTCCGGTTCACCCCTATCAATACCAGTCCATCTCATATACTGGCGGCAATTACCACCCGGGGGGACATAGAGGTACGCTGGCCTAGGCGGTTGAGGACCCCAGACGAGTCTAAAGACAGGTCCAGGTACTGCAAATATCACCGGGACCACGGACACGATACGGAAGAATGCCACCAGCTCAAACGGGAAATTGAACGCCTGATTAGAGCCAGACATCTGCGAGAGTTCCTGCGGGAAGCTGCCCGGTATCAAAAGGAGGTACCTTCTGAGGATCCTCCACGACCACCGGAAGGAGGAAGGATCCACATCCTCGAGGGAAAAAGACCTAGGAAGGCACGAAGAAAAAGGGCGGTGGAACTCCTATCTGTCATGAGGAAAGCAACTTCCAGACCAGGCCCGATTAGTTTTCATGAGAACGATGCGGAAGGAGTAGAGTTTTCGTACGAGGACGCCCTCGTGATTGAAATAACCTTGGAAAACTTTGCAGTAATGAGAACGCTCGTAGATACAGGATGCGTATTCAACTTGGTGGAACCCAACGTTTTCAAGCAAATGGGGATAGGCACCATGGAAGTACATGTAATATGGAACCAGGGTGTCCAGCCCAATGTAAGTGCCGGCATTACTGGCTTGAGCTGCTGCTGCTGCATCTGGGAATGATGGCAAGATTATGAACATAATGAGACAGAATGTAAGGAGTAATGGTAATTTAGTGGCCATATTCCTGCGGGTATATTATAAGTAGGGGTTTTTGGGTTTTACAGTACCCGTTGTTTAATGTTTTGGCCAATTTGGGTCCCTGACTTTCTGTTTGGACGGTCACGTACCCCGACTTTTAGTGGGCAGGCCAGTCATAGTCCCTCGGTCAGGCACCTGCCGACGTGGCGGGCTGCCCGATTTTAGGCTCTCTGAACCGCGCCAAAACGACATCGTTTCGAGTTGAGACTACACCGTTTTGATGACATGGACTGACACCTTGGATTAGTAGGCCCCACATCCTGCCCGCCAATATGCACAGTACCATACCGACCCGAAACCTGCCCAAAACCCGTCCCGACCTGTACAATTTATTTAAAATTAAATGGATTGGAATAAATTTTTTATTAAAAATTTCATTAAAAATTTTTATTTTTATTTTCTTCTCCTGTAGCTCCTCCTCTTTCCTTCTTCCTCCTTCCACTCGCAGCATCGTCCTCCTCCTCCCTCATCGCCTTTCCTTCTCCCTCCCTCATCTTCCCCTCTATTATCAATCCCTAGAAAACTCAAAAATGAAATTCAATTAATACAAATCCAATCAATTCTTCAATAAGGAAAACAAAAACGGCATCAAAACGGTGGCCTTGGGTGGGGTTGTTTGTGGTGGTTGGCCTGCTGGGTTTGGCTTGGTGGTGGTGGTGGCTTTGGGTGGGGTTGTTTGTGGTGGGTGTTGGGTTTGGCTTGGTGGTGGTGGGGTTGTGGGAATAACGTGGTGGTGGTGGTGGTTTGGACGAACACCTTGGCGCGCGTCGCTCACGGTGGCTGTGCTACGGCGACGTGATGTCTGGGCTACGCTGAAGGCCATAGTCGGTGATGTCTAGGCGGCGCCGTTGTCCCGTTTACTCTGTGCTCGCGCGACCCTGCCGTTCGTCATCGTCGATCGTGGTGGGCGGCACGGCGTTGCTGGGTTCGTTTTAGTTCGCTTCCCGGTGACGCTCGCTGGTGTGGTGGCTTCAGTCGCCCCTGTGCCTGATTTGGCTGCGGCGGCCCCGTCCAACATCGGCGATATGGGTATGGCGGCGGTTCTTGTGGAGTTTGAGGTAGAAGACGAAGCTATGGCTTTGTCCTCCTCCTCCTCCTAACACACTTCACGGGTTAGAAAACCCAAAAAAATAAAAATCAGCTGATACAATAATTAACCGAATTTAACTATATTTATTAGTATTTAGGTGACAATACTAATATATATCAAAGAACAAAAAGAAAGAAAGGGAAGTAAAATTTTTGGAGAAATAACTAACTAATTCAATTATATTTGTTATTATTATTATTATTATTATTATTATTATTATTATTATTATTATTATTATTATTATTATTATTATTATTATTAAAAAGCAGGTTTGGTACTGTAATACCGGGCGGGTTTTCGGTTAACTAGGCGGGTTTCGGGGTCGGTTTGGTACTGTACTAGGGCGGGCAGTATGTGGGGCCCACTAATCCAAGGTGTCAGTCCACGTCATCAAAACGGTGTAGTCTCAACTCGAAACGACGTCGTTTTGGCGCGGCTCAGAGAGCCTAAAATCGGGCATCCCGCCACGTCGGCAGGTACCTGACCAAAGGACTATGACTGGCCTGCCCACTAAAAATCGGGGTACGTGACCGTCCAAACAGAAAGTCAGGGACCCAAATTGGCCAAAACGTTAAACAACTGGTACTGTAAAACCCAAAAACCCTAATATGTAGCTAAAGGGAGTTCTTATCTTATGTATGTAGTTGATTGATGAGAAGTGAACTAAAAATTGGATACTTATAGACCCAGAAATAATATTATTGTTTTTTTTTGTGAAAAGAAACAATGTTTTTATGCGTATTCATTATGGAATTTTCATTGTCATGCATGTTTATATCATGCCTTTTCTAAAACATATGCATTGATCAAAAAGAATATACTCCACTCATTAGTCGTTACATACTGATATTTTGTGGACCATTTGCAATTTTGGCTTATTCGGTAGCGTTTATGTTTCTATACAAACGTAGATAATAAAATGAAAATTTTCATTTTGATGCATGTTTAAATCGCGCCAGCTTTATCTTAAACATGCATCGATCGATATTCAAAATGAATATACTCCACTCGTTACATATGTAGGACTGATATGCGGAGCATTTGCAACTTGTCATACATTTTTTTTTGGAAAAAAAAAACTTTAAGGCTAATTAACGTTGAAGTTCGAAAAAACTTGAAGACTTGTGTGTCCTATGTGTATTTAATGCTAATTAACGTTGAACTGAACCAAAAGAGAGAGAAGAGGTGAAGAAGAAGATGAGAGCGCGCGAGTATAATCAGGAAACGAAGAGGGAATATGAAAATTTTAAGTGCTGTGTCATTATTGAGAGTTGACCGTCCTATATAAATTTATTGGCGGGAGCCAATTAGAGTATTACTGATCGCGCTGAAAAATCTCCATTGAAAGACTCACCCACTATACTCAGGTGCACGACGCGGGTCGACCGGATTAGTCGGAGCAAAGCTCCGGATACCGGCTGGAAAACCAAAAAAAGAGTACTGTTGATCGAGAGTTGGGCCACCGACATTGGCCCATTATTGATCAAGACAATGCCAACATAATGGCCAACATAATGGTCCACCATCTATCATGATTAAGATTCCCATTATCTTGTCTACCACTAATGCATTATCATATATCAACACATCACATCACTAATTCAGACAATTAGAGAACCAAAACGACCCTGGTCCAACCACGGTCCAACCACCTGGTCGAACCACGGTCCAACCATGGTTCAACCACCCGCTCGAATCAACAGTTCTAAGTGTGTGACCCTGTAGGCACTTGTAATGTTTGGCAATAATTGTAAAATCTCATTTTACAATTATAAACAATGAGCGATGTCTAGCAACACATCATTGCTACCCAAACAACAAGATCAGTACTGATTCATTATGCCTCGGAACATGTCATTGTCCTTTCGTCACATTATCAAGATTGAACATGAGACATGGAATACGTCAATCTCATATGAGTTTAATCTAAGTTTCTTGATCCCCGAGTTAACTGTGTAAAACGGATACTAATGATATCACCATATCACATAATCCGAGCATGGCCATGCAGTTACAGTTCAACTCTATCAAGAGCCCCATCTGATAATATACCCGTTATATGGGTTGGACGAATCCCATCTTGATCATACAAAACCCACTACACACTATATCATATACCCAATGATTACACTAAGGTCTACTCAGTTACGAATAGCCAAGAGTAATATCAAAGTATATGACTCACATGTTGGGAACCTTGATGATCTCAGGTCTAAGGACAATACATATAGGAACCACTAATGACAATCATATAACGTTCCATGTAGTGCTCTTATGTTGGGTCGGTCCAGGCCACAAGTTCTCTAACTTGTATCCGTATGTAGAATTCATATCTCAAATAATTCTCAACATATGCTAGTCTTAATTTATTATTACAACCCATCCATAACAATAATCGACTAGGGACATTTAACAATATAAAAAATTCTAGGGCTATAAATATGCGCAAGCGTTTATCTCATAAACATATTTATTGGAATAACCTTAATGTATATACATGACTATATACAATCATCCAATGATTGGCTTTTGGACATATTACACTAACAATCTCCCACTTGCACTAAAGCCAATCATCCATGTTTCTAATACCAATGGATGTAGCATGACCATCATGCTTCCGCTGTGTGAGAGGCTTAGTCAATGGATCTGCTACATAGTTCTCAGAAGGAACTTTGCACAGTCTCAGTTGTAGAGTCGACAACTGTTTCTTGCTTGGAATTCTTCCAGCAAATAGCACCACCTCCAAGACAAAACACATAACCTAACTGCGATCTAAAGTCATCCCTATCGGTTTGAGTCGTGAACTTTTTTTTTGATACTAAGGAGCACAGAATATTTATAGACCAGGAAATGTATTTTATTTTATCAGGACAGTAGGAATCACTTTGTTTCATAATGTTTTATTTTATGCCTATGTTAACATGGAAAGTTCATTTTCATGCATGTCTTAATGTTGGCTTATTTTGAAAGCATGACTAGTGACCCGTATATCACATGGTATTTATTAATATTAGGGATGCTGGGCTGAAGATCACAGTGTAAATTGTTGAGGACCATTTTTTATATATATAATTTTTTTTTGATATAAACGATGATGATGTATATTAAAAATGACCAAAATTATGTACAAAAGTTACGGTCAAAATAGAATGACCAGTTCCCGTAACACATAAAACACAGAGCACACTCTATCCATAAGCACTCCAAGACAAAGTCAAGAAAAGAAAGGAAAAGGAGAGAAAAATTACAAAGTAAAAAATTTTCCAAGATGATAATGACACCTAACTCCAATCCACCGCTTTAAGGAATCAGCGTTTTGGATCACTTGGTAAATATCGTAGGGAAAGGTTGGTTGTTTTGCTTTGATCCACCAAGTGACGCAGATCAGGACGAGATCGAAAGTTTCTCCCAATCAACTTCTATGTTCTAAAAATCAATCTATTTCGAGCAGACCGCACCGACCAGACTGTAGCATAGAAAATAATGAGCCATGAAGATCTTGCCGTAGATGAACCAGCCAGCTCAGGCCATAGGCAAAAGCATTCCTCCAGCCGAGCAGGTATGCACCACACAACACCCCACCAGCGACAAATACGACTCCACAAACTCCAGGTAAGCTTGTAGTGGAGAAGGACGTGGTCTCTTGATTCAATGAACTCTCTACAAAAAGGACATAAAGACTCTGCCATAGGAAGAATGTTCCTGATCATCAAGGCTTCACGGGTAGGGAGACCTTCCTGAAAAGCAAACCACAAAAAACTCTCCATATTTGGTGGAACAAGGGACGTCCATACAGATGAAAGCAATTGCTGCAGGGGAACAGCAGAAAAAATGGAGACATAACCAGACTTAACCGAATAAATACCATTGGGATGATCTAACCACTTCTAAGAATCCTCAGAATTCGGACAACAAGAAAAGTCTTTAACCAAGTCCGATAAGGCTGCAATATCGTCAGCTTCCCAAGAGAAAGGAATTCTCCTCCAAGAAGGAGACCACCTCCAACTGTTCCCCTCAAAGATAAATGACTCTGCTACAGAAATATCAGGATTGAAGGCAAAGGAAAAAAGTCTAGGAAACAAGACCTTAAGAACTCCACACTCACTCCACCTATCATGCCAAAACTTACAAGAATAACCATTTCCTACCTTTAAAGCAACTTTTTCCGTCAACCCAACTGAACAATATCTATCACCCTCCCCAGCATGAAAGATATTCCTCCAGACACTAGAAGCCTTATTCTCGTTAAAACTTGGGAAGGAACATGGGTCTTGCACTTGACACTTCGCTTTAATCAGTTCTTTCCAACTACAACAAGCAGATCGCTCGTCATCTTGGATATACCTTCAAAGCCATTTGAATAGGAGGCATCTATTTTTTGCAAGAATAGATTCAATACCTACACCGCCAAGAATCTTAGGCCTAGCTATCTTCTCCCAAGCCACAAGGCAAAGCTTTGATCTCTCACCATCACCACTCCATAGAAAGTTCCTCTGTATACTCGTGATCTTCTTTGCCACTTTCACTGGGATCTTGAATAAAGACATGTAATAGATAGGAAGATTGGAAAGAGCAGAGCGAATAAGGGTGATCCTACCACCTCGAGACAAGATTTTTCCTTTCCAAGTAGCTAATTTCTTCCGAATTCTTTCAATAATGGGGTTCCAAGCATGAATTTTATTCATGGGTTGACCAAGAGGTAGACCAAGATAAATGGTGGGGAGTCTATCAGCCTTACTATGCAGCGCGCCAGCAACCTGTTCAGTTCTCTCCAAAGGAATGTTAATTCCAAAGATGCTACTCTTGTGGAAGTTAATAGAAAGGCCTGAAAGCATTTCAAAACATCTCAAACACCTTTTTAAGTTCAGTAAGGAGTCCATATTGTCCGGGGAGAAAAAAAGAGTATCGTCGGCATATTGCAAGAAAAAAAAAGGAATGCCCTCCACCCCAAGCTCCTCTACTAAATGACACCGATTAGCTCGAGAAATAATAGAGCATAAACCTTCAGCTGCAAGATTGAATAAAAATGGTGAAAGAGGATCACCTTGTTTGAGTCCACGATGCATAGAGAATTCTGTGGACGGGGAACCATTGATTAGAATAGAAAGCTTTGATGAAGATAAACAAGCCCATATCCACTGTCTCCATTTACACCCGAAACCCTTGGCCTCCATAATCTCCATCAAATACTCCCAAGAGATAGAGTCATATGCTTTTTTGAAATCAATCTTCCATAGGAAACCCCTTGAACCTGGACGTATAATACTGTGAACCACTTCTGAAGCCACCAAAGCACAGTCCATGATATAACGGCCATGAGTAAAGGCAAACTGATTTGGACTAACAACATGATCCATGACCAATCTTATTCTCCTAGCTAGCAACTTAGAGATAATCTTATAGACTCCATTAACCAAACTAATTGGTCTAAAATCCTCAAAGCAGCAAGCGTCTTTCTTTTTAGGAATCAAAGACAAAAATGCATTATTAATGCCTTTAGGAAGAGAGCCAGACAAGAAGAAATTATTAACCAGGGTTATCAAGTCTTCTTGAATTAAATCCCAACACCTCTTGTAAAAACTGAAATTAAATCCGTCCGGACCAGGTGCTTTGTCACTAGCGCAGTCCCAAACTGCTGTCTTAATTTCCTCGACAGAGAAAGGAGCTTCAAGGTTTTGAGCCATCTCCACAGAGATTTTTTTTACCGGAATATTCCCAAAGTTAGGACGTGATCTGAAGGAAGGTTTATACAAATCCGAAAAATAAGATACTGCCTCATCCTTGATCTCCTCCGAATCTTGTTTGGAGTTGAAATGGTTTTGATGGCATTCTTCCTTGCACTATTACTAGCATGAATGTGAAAGAATTTTGAATTTTGATCTCCCAGTCTATACCATCTCAATCTTGACTTCTGCTTCCACAGGCATTCCCGTTGCCTTAGCCTCTGAGCAAATTCGGACTTCAGATGGGATAATGCCACATACTCGCCGTCGGATAGGTCTCTATTTTCAGCCAACAAATCCAAAGAATCAATTTTGATTTGAATATCCTTTAGGGCTCTATCGATGTTTCCAAAACAAACTTTATTCCACTTTGCACCTATGGCTTATTCATTCGATTTTTTTTTTTGTTTTCCGTGGAATTATGAGAAAGTATTTTTTTATTATTTTTTTTTCTCTTGATGGAGAACAAACTACGTACAGAGTAATCTTTTTGTGCGTGTATCATCTCTATATATCCTCTGTTGTTTTAAACGGGGTCAGACCTTGTATATGGGAAATGGGCCAAATGGAGCCCAATCTTCTTTGCAATTGGATATCATCAAATCAGTACACAAAACTGGATGAGACATCAGTGCTTGGTGGTCTCATTACACAGAAATAGAATGAACCTGGTGAGGACGTTCTTGTTATGGGCCCCCAAGTTAAAATTAGATATTTTGGGCTTTCTCAGGTGGGCAAAGTCTCTCAACGAATGTTTTTGTGCAAGTCAGAGAGACCTGTCTAAGTAGAATCCAGCCACTCAAGACCAACCCACTTGATATGATTGGAACATTCCACTTGTACATATGCAATATTTTTTTGATGCTAACAAACATATGCTATATATTTGTCTAAAATTATAATTGCTGTAATAGATCCCACAAATCATCGTCACACCCTAATTAATTAACATCAATAAATCACGCATACAATCGACACTTCTTCTGCCACTTATAATTGGTTTCAATATAAAATGTTGTACTTTATTTGGTAGAACACAAAAACGGTTATGGGTAATAAATATGAAGAAGGGAGTTGTTGTTGCTTCATATATACTGATGAATAACCATTATGTACTGATTAATAATCATTTCATGAATTAAATGAGAGCACTGATTTAATCAACACCCCCATGATCGGCATGAGCCACAATATGTACATAAAACCATGAACAAATTTCATTGCGCTTAAACTCAACCGTAGGGCCATGGAGAAGCTCTAAATCCAATTGATTTGATAAGCCGCATGGGGTGCGATTTTATTCGTATCCCCATACATCATCACAGCTACTGAAATTAAACCTGATCATAAATTAACTTTGTGGTTGCTCTTATAAGATAGATCAGTAGTCCAAAACATTAATGGCATATATATTTCAAATTGTAGTTCAAGTAGGAGCTCAGTTAAATACCAGAATAAAGAAATAGAAAACCCGAGCGCAGATCTTTGCACGCATATGACTTATGAGCATCGTTATCTAATTACCAAGGAATCACATTCTGAAAAAAGAAAAGAGATAACTTATAGTTTTATTCATCATGGATGCGTGTGGTACAGAGAGCAGGCCAACTTTTTTACTCTTTGGCCGCAGATCTTCACACAAGCATGCATACATTTTATTTGTAGTACATTATATTAAGGGTGAATCCATCCACGATGAGCAGTACTGTGGCTCATCCGATGTCGCAGCCCTTAATAATTTTATTCAAGCAAAGATATATAAAATAGCAAGGTATATAGCTAGGTAGAACGTGAGATGTCATCATCGTATACATGATGATGACATATATATATAGTTAACCATATTCAGTTGGAAAATCCTTAGCATCATAGGAAAATCCAAGTCTGACTGGGGGCGGTTGTAGTACCTTTTATAGGTTGTGCAGCGATCACACGATCACCTGATTTGTCAAGAGTGAGGTAAAGCCCGCTCTCCAGATTCACGAAACGGCTATCCCAGTTCACCCAACGTTGACTAGGCAACCCAACACAACAATCTCGGGCGGCGACGCGTGATCCATCCTTGCAAGGTATCGCCCGCCGTTCGGAATCTTGGCATGAAAGGCATTTCCCATTATTCCCTACGGAAGAAAATGTGATGATCTCCCAGTTGTTTCTCGTTGAATTCACGCAACTTCCTAATCCCACAGTATAACCATCAGACTCCACAGTTAGGCAGCGACCGGTAGCAGCACCCGACTCTAAACGTTGAAGGCTAGGCCCATCGTCCAGCACCCATCCTTGGCCGGGGAGTCGTTTGTCGACGTCCACCGTTAGGGCTCCACGTTGTCCTTGCACATCTGACTTGGCGGTCAAGACAAGTCCGGTCTGCTCGTGTAAGATGAACCCTTCAAAAAATCTCTCATAACTCCACTGTGCAGAGCTCCCACTTGGATTATTCGGGCATCTAGAGATCATTAGGTAATTAGGTGGGGACACGGGACAACCATTTTTGGGCATCAAGCAATAGTAGTTATTGCTGGATCTAATTGTGCCATCTTCCTCGAATGTCCACTGCTGGTTCTTGTCGACACAGAGCCATAAAAATACTTCTGCTCCATCGTAATATTGCCCCCCAGGTACATCTATGCACAGACCTTTCGGGCCGCGGATGCGTTGTCCTTCTCCTCCTCTTTTTAATGATTGCTGTAGCACTACTGGCGGCTGCGGGCCGCTGAGTTTTGGATCTTCCTGCAGCTCCTCCACCCCTGAGATTCTGAATGGCGCCAAAATCACCAGTACTAAAATCAAGCAGACCCATGCCATCTTGGACAACTTCATCATCATCTACCCTGCAACCCCTAATTACGTTAAACAAACTAATAATGCCTACCACCATTCAAAATATCACTTACATATATGTATATGTATAGGAACATTCCAATGTATACGGCTTGCATGCATATATACATATATCATACGTACTTACTCAACAGAAAAAAAAAAGATGTGGATAATACTTACAAAACACACAAAAAAGTGCTTGTCTCTACTCTATTTGCCGTTGGAGGTGCCCAACTTCTACCAGGTGTTGAGATATAAATAATGACAACTCTGAAAAAATTATGTTTTGGGCTAAGGTTGGACTGCAAATCTGTGAAATGGCTTGTAAGTAGTTCCAAAAATACTAAAGTTTTGGTTGACTGTATTTTTATGATCAGTTACCATAATGCCTGTTTTTTGTCCCAAGAAAGTACTCCTGTTAATGGAATAAACGTAACAAAAATAATTTTCACACATATATTGAACGATATTTATTAATTAATTATGCGTAAACAGAAACTTAATAAACTATCGAAAAGAAACTGAAGCTTATCAAGATAAGAACAATGCATAAACAAAAAGGAAATGCTGATAATACTTACAGAATACAAAAGCTTGCTATTCTTTCACTTGAAGGAGAGGTGGCGAACTTGTGATAGATGCTGAGATATATATAGTAAGAACTCTAGGAAAATTACAATAGACGTCCCTCTGTTCTGGGTAGGGGTTGGTGTGCAAATATGTAAAACTTCTCAAGAAAATTAATTGCTGAACGTATACGAAATGTGCCTTTTGTTCTGTTTTAAAAGATTATAAGGTAGATGGTTTGATTTTCCTGAATATTGTCACGAGTTCCTCGTTTTCTTGGCAATCTTCTAATGTGTCCCGCCAAGTGCAAACGATATGTTTTAATATCGGAGTACGAGGTTTTTTGTTGAACAAAAAAGAGTACGAGGTTTACAGTTGTTTTAATCACAAATTGTGCATAATTAATTGTTGTCAAATTTAGTCATCTACGTAGTACGCGCGTACTCTCTGCACTTATCCAGTTATTAATAACGTCCTCCTTACTTAGTGGTTACGTTCTTATCCGTAATCACGTTAACAAGATGCTTAATTAATATTCCCTCTCTCCCTTTTTTATTGACGTTTTAACAAGATGCTTAATTAAATGATCTTTTTTTTATTTTATTCTTTATGCCCATGAAGCTAGATTTTTTGTTGGGTTTTATTCTTTCCTAAATAAGGAATAATTTAGTATTAGTGTAGTATAAGATTTTCAAATTTACGGCAATTCCTTAATAATCGTGTTGATTCCTTAATAATCGTGTTGATTCCTTAAATCACAATAAAAAAGGACAGAGGGAGGGAGTAAACAAGAACATGGACGTGCGTGCCCAAATTTGATTGGTACTTAATTATGGATATGCATGTGGACATGGATTGTTTTTTCCAAGTGATGTATATATTTTAATCGTGTTTTTTACCAATGAGCTACAAGCCCCATTGGCTAGCTTTAAGAGAGTTGTAAACCTTAGAAAACATTAAAGGTTCAAAGAGCATTAAAAAATTATTAGCAAGAGCTTCTAAGCGTTAAGGAAGCTCAAGGCGTTTCAGTTCCCGATACTTTGTGGAGAACCCCTAGAAAGGTTTTTTCAACAAAGAATTTTCTTCTCTTCAAAACTCTCTCTTTTTATTCTTTTATAGGGAAATTTCCCATTATTAACTTAAGGATTGGAGGATCTTCTGAAGTCATAAATCCTCAACTTCTCCAAATCCTTTTCATTAATTTTCCAAATCCTTAGCATCAAAAAACCTTCTCCAAATCCTTCCTTTCCTCAATTTTTGCAGATTCTCCATGTGTTAAGATCAAATCATAAAATTCTCATCTAAGTCAAAGAAATCCTATTCAAATTCCAAGAAAATTCGCCGTTTTTAATTAACACCAGTCATTAAGGTTCTTAAGTCAAAAGTTGTCCCATTTTCAATGGAAAAAACAATCGTAGAGCAGATCGGAAAAGATTTGTTACAAGCGAGATATAGTTTTCAAAAACGGAGATATATATGAGAGCACTTCTGCCATGGAGAGGATCCCATGTGTTCGCTTGTGCAATCACGCATTTCAATATAGATAGGCAGTACATTAATCAATCACCTGAACAAACACGTAGCTGTGAGTTGTCAAGAAGAACAAAATTATGCATGCTTCGTATATCGATGACTTCGCGCGGAAAATTTTTGACTAGTTTCTACACATGTTCAATGCATATAGAAACAATCAATTTGATTATAGTTTATTTTTTCTGTTTGATTACTTAGTAATTAATTACATTCATTCATTAATTTCATTCTTTCAAAAGAAAAACCCAAAACTCTCCAACAACAAAAACATTATGTTCTTTTTGGTGTGCGGATGGTGGACTTCATCAAACTTTTACTGAGAACAGATACATTTTATTTCTAGTACATTAAGGGTGAACCCATATATTGAGCAGTGGCTCATCCGATGAAGCAGCCCTTAGTTTTATTCAAGCTAATATACTATAACTACGTACTTAGCGAGCGAGATGTCAATTGTCACTTGTCACTATAAACAATATGAATTGAGATGAGAAGTGAAGTGACTTTCATTGAGTACCAGTGTTCAATATATACAGATATAATGATAACGTATCCTAACTATACATCTTATCAATACTAACTAATCACGTCAAAGGATCAGAGTAACTAATAGATAGCTATTCTATATACTGATAAGTACAGATGATATACACGGGCATGTATATCTGATAATATACCCCTCAAGCTGGTGCTTGGGAAACCACACCAAGCTTGTGTAGATGACGATGAAAGAGTTCTTTAGCCAATGGCTTAGTGAGAGCATCACAGCTACATGCTTCATGCGACTATGAACTGCAGGATTGTGAGTGAAGTAAGACACTCCTAAATTATCACAGTAGATCGTTGGTGTATGGAGAGAGGGGACATGAAGCTCATGTAATGAATTTCGGACCCAAGTCGTTTCATCAAGAGCACTGGCCACGGCGCGATACTCAGCCTCTGTAGAGGAACGAGCAATCGTTCGCTGTTTCTTAGAAGACCAACTAACAGGAGTAGCCCCGAGAAAAAGAATATAACCTGTGGTGGAACTTCGATCAACAAGATTGCCTGCCCAATCAGCATCAGCATTCGTGTGCAAATCACAAGTGGAAGATCGAGTGATGCGAAGACCATAATTAACAGTCTGATGTAGATAACACAACAACCGTTTCACAGCTTTCCAATGAGAGACAGTAGGAGCATGCATAAATTGCGATAACTTGTTTACTGAAAAAGACACATCCGGCCTAGTAAAAGACAAATATTGTAATTTACCAAGGACTTTGCGATATTCTGTGGCATCATGAGAGGGGTGCCATCATCAAGTTGCAGACCCTGAGAAGAACTCATAGGAGTTTGCACGCCTTTGCAAGTATGCATGTTGAGATCATGAAGAAGCTCAGAGATGTATTTGGCTTGAGACTGAAACAAACCTTTTTTTAGTTTGTTGAACCTCAATACCAAGGAAAAAATGCAATCCACCAAGATCTTTGAGAGAGAAACGAGTGCCCAAAGAAGAGATAACTTGGCGAACCACAATGGGATTACTGCCCGTTATTATTATGTCATCGACATAAACAAGAAGATATATTGTGTAGGTGGCAGTATGTTGAATAAATAAGGAAGGATCTGACTTAGACTTGCGAAAACCCACACTACATAAGTAGAGAGACAGTTCATTATACCAGGCTCGTGGCGCTTGTTTGATAGCTTTGCGCAATCTGCATATATGTGATGGAGAATGCTTATCTTCAAAACCGGGTGGTTGATCTGTGTGGGGGGTGCATGATTTAAAAAAACTTCATGGTCAAGAAGTTTATCATACAATTCCTCATATGTAATGGCGGATTCCCTGGCTCTGATCGCAGCGGAAATTTCTCGAAATTCAGACCCAAGGCCACTAAGAATTTTGACGACCAATTCACTGGAGGAAACAGGGGCACCAGCAATGGCAAGTTCGTCGCAAAAAGATCGAACTTGATGAAGATAATCAGCAACCGGAAGTGCATCTTTGGTGAGATGAGCAAGCCTATCACGTAAACTGAAAATACGTGATTGAGATCTATTAGCATATGTGGCATGAAGAGAATCCCATGCATGTTTTGCACTCGTGGCAGCAGCCACAGCAGATGCAATGGTTGGATCTACAGAAGCCAAGATTGCATTGTGAATTAAGTTATCTTGACGAAACCAGATAGTATAGGCTGGATTGACAACTTGCTTCCCATCTTTGGAAATGGTAGTCAGTGGACTACTTGAAGATCCATCAAGATGCCCAAACAAATCATGCCCATGTAGAAGCATAGAAACTTGAGCCTTCCATGTGGCAAAATTATTACTGCAAACAAGCTTGATTGACAATTGCGAGGCAGGATTAAACTGCACTATTGCAGTATTGGATGTGGTGGAATCTGCATTAAGAACACCAGTCATTGTGGAAGAAAGAAAATAATAAAAGTAATACCAGATCGAACTCGCAAGAGTTTATTGTGCCTCCGCTACCATATTTACAATATGAATTGAGATGAGAAGTGAAGTGACTTTCATTGAGTACCAGTGTTCAATATATACAGATATAATGATAACGTATCCTAACTATACATCTTATCAATACTAACTAATCACAAAGGATCAGAGTAACTAATAGATAGCTATTCTATATACTGATAAGTACAGATGATATATACGGACATGTATATCTGATAATAGTCCCCATACTTTGATATGTATGCATATACCATAGTGCATGCATATAAGAGTTTTTGAACACATTTCTGCAGATTGTGATAGAATCATGGATCTCATCCTAGTCATGCATGCTACAGGATGGATTAAGGCACATCACACATACTTTCCTTTTAGTGTCTCCTTCTCTTTTATTGCAAATGCTGCTACGGTGATCAACTGGAAGGGTTTGCCTAGGATTTCAACAAACTCGCAAGTTAGCTATATAGGAATTCTTTCTCTGGTGGATGATTGTGGAACAATATTGTTATGAGAACCAGTGGTTTATTCCTATGTTAACTCCAATTTGCATCTGCGGCTTATTCATTGGCGCGAAATTTTTGTTTTCCGTGGAATTATGAGAACGTTTTTTTTTTTTTTTTTTCTTGATGGAGAACAAACTACAGAGTAAATTTGTGTGTGTGTGTCATCTCTAGCCTCTATTCTTTTAAACGGGATCTGTCCTTCTATGTAAGACAAACTGTGAAATGGGCCAAATGGAGCCCAATCTTCTTGGAATTGGATATCATCATATCAATACACAAAACTGAATGAGACATCAGCGCGTGGTGTTATCATTACACAGAAATAGAATGAACCTTGTGAGAACGTTCTCGTTATGGGCTCCCAGGTTAGAACGTTCTCGTTATCATTAGATATTTTGGGCTTGGTCAGGTGCGCAAATTCTGTCAATAAATGTTTTTGTGCAATTTATGGAGACCTGTCTAACTAGAATCCAGCTACTCAAGACTATTGACTGGGACATATATGCCAGTATTTGTCTAAAATTATAATTACTGTAGGTATAGATCCACAAATTATCTTCACACCCTAATTAATTAACAGCATATACAGTGATGAGGTATATGACTAGTCCGGTAATAAATATGAAGAAGGGAGTTGTTGTTACTTCATACCAATAATATAATAACCATCATTTGTTGATTCAAAATCATTTCTTGAATCAAATCAGACCACTGATTTTATCAAGGCCCCCGTGATCAACTTGAGCCACAATAAAACCATGAATAAATTTCATTGCCCTTGAAATCAACCCTAGGTCCATGGAGAAGCTGTAAATCCAATTGATTTGACAAGCCACAGCGGTGCGATTATTTTTTACTTTCTATTTTTTTGTCGAGAACATATTGACAGCGGTGCGATTATATTCGTATTTACTGAAATTAGACCTGGTCATAAACTTTGTGTTCTCGAGGATGGTTACACTCTTATAAGATAGATCTGTTCTGTAGTCCAAAACATTAATGGCATGTATATATATCACAAATTGTAGTTTAGGTAGGAGCTCTAAACAGATCTGCAGCTTATATTGACAGTCTAAACATTGACAGGCACATCTATGCACAGACCTTTTGGGCCGCGGATGCGTTGTCCTTCTCCTCCTCTTTTTACTAATTGCTGTATTACTATTAGCGGCTGGGCAATGAGCGGCCGGCCGCTGAGCTTTGGATCTTCCTGCAGGCGTTGCTCCACCCCTGAGATTCTGAATGGCCAAACCACCAGTACTAAAATCAAGCAAACCCATACCACGTCCTTGGACAACTTCATCATCGTCTACCCTGCAACCCCTAATTACGTTAAACAAACTAATGTAACACTATCCAAAATACCAACTTAACACACGCACACATATATGTATATATAGGAACACTCATGAAAAAAAAAAATGCTTTGTTCCTAGTTTATTTGCCGTTGAAGGAGGTGTCCAACTTCTGTTGATAAATCGTGACAACTCTGAAAAAATTACACTACACGTTCCTATGTTTTGGGTTAAGGTAGGATTGCAAACTTATTTTGATACTAATTAATCTGTGAAATGGCTTGAAAGTAGTTCCAAATTAAAGTACTAAAGTTTTGGTTGACTGTATTTTGTGATCAATTACCATAATGTCTTTTTTTGGTCCCAAGAAAGTACTACTGTTAACGGAATAAAACATAACAAAAATAATTTTCACACATATATTGAACGATATTTATTGCGTAAACAGAAACTTAATAAATTATCGAAAAAAAAAAACTGAAGCTTATCAAGATAAGAACAATGCATAAACAAAAAGGAAATGTTGATAATACTTACAGAATACAAATTAAAGCTTGTTATTATTCTTTGAGTTGAAGGAGAGGTGGCGAACTTGTGATAGATGCTGAGATATATATAGTAAGAACTCTAGGAAAATTGCAATAGACGTCCCTCTGTTATAGTCTGATCTGGGTAGGGGGTTGGTGTGCAAATATGTGAAACTTCACAGGAAAATTAATTGCAGAACGGATACAAAGTGTACTTTTTGTTCTGTTTAAAAAGATGATCAGGTGGATGGTTTGATTTTCCTTGATGCCATCGAAGGAAATAAGAAGAAAAACAAAGTGGCAATTTTCTAATGTGTCACGCCAAGTGCAAACAATATTTTTTTAATATCAAACACAGGTACAAGGCTTACAGTTGTTATAATCACAAAATACTAGAGAGGTACTTATGAGACGCATGTTTCTTTTCTAAATGCTTTTTCTGGATAAAGATGATCAAAATTTGAAATGATAATTAAAGTAATTAGAAAACAGGTCATTATATTTTTACCTGAACGAATTGAAGAAATTTATTTGTTATTAAAAAATTAGAACTTTACTTTACGATTTAATCGAGTAACTAATCCTGAGTGTAAAACTAGCTAACAGCAGAATCTAGCTTTTTCTTTTTATGCTAGGCAGCAGAGAACATATAAATGCAATAGAAAAGGAAAATTAAATGTCTTTTCTTGTTATTTTCTTAATTACAAAAATCACTTGCAGCTTCTACGTGTTTCTCCAAGTGATATATATATAATCACCTTTCCTTCTTTCTTTGTTTGTTATATGATTCTCTGGCAAAGGTTCAAAAGTTGTTCCCTTTTGAATGGAAATAAAAATCGTAGGGCAGACTGGAAAAGATTCTTGTTACAAGCGATATATATCTATATCTATCTATATATATATATATATAAGCACCATCTTTCCCTATCTTCTCAAGCCTCCACACTTCATCTTCTAACATTGGTGGGTGATACTTCTTGTACACTCCATATATATAAATACGATCACAAAATATTAGCAATTGGTGTGAGATAATTAAATTGGTGTCAGAAACTCCACACAAATAGTGTTACTTTGCATTTTTTTGTCTCCCTTATGCAAGGAAGAATGGAGACGGCGAGTGCAGTTCAAACCCAGCGAGGAGCAAGCAAAATTCATCCTTCTTTCTTCTCCAGACGGTCGAGGGATTTCGTGCAGAAGGCCTTGGATATGAAGACGGCAGTCAGTGTCTTTGTTGGAAACATTCCTAGGGGTTGGTTTGCAGTGGACATTTTTAAGGAGATGTCAAAGGTGGGTGTGGTGTTGGATGTGTTTATTCTAGGAAAACTGAGCATGGCCGGCAGCCGGTACGGTTTTGTAAGATTTGAGTTCTCTGGGAAAGTGGAGCAGATGGTAGAAAAGATAAACAAATCCAAGTGCATTAACGGGATCTTGGTGGCCAATGTAGCAAGAGTCAGAAACAACGTTAGAGTTGATCCTCAACGAGTGAGCTATAGAAGGAAGTCTGTTTCGAGGCCAGGGGTGGTTGGAGATGGTTCGAAGATCAAAGAAGGGTGCTCTTATGCTATGATGGCGGCAACTCAGGGGAAGTCAAGGGAAGAGAACCTGAAGAAAAGCGACAATGGAACAATCTCCTTTGAATTTAATCCTCCAAAGGACTGTCTTCAAAGGCTCCATTCGTGTGCTTGCGGTGTGATGAACGTAGGAATTTTCGTTGGGGTCATTCTAGCAGGATTTGGACGCTTTTTCAACGACCCTATTCGGGTCAAGAAACTTGGCGGCCAGTATGTCTTGGTGGTTTTTCAATCTAGAGAGGCCAGGGACGCTTGCCTGAGACACAAGGATGCCTGGTGCAGCGAATTCTTCGAGCTGTTCAGAGAGTGGCTTGACGGTGACGGGGCTTCTCATCGAATAGCTCATCTGAACATTATAGGTGTACCTCCTCAAGCATGGTGTGAGGGTTTCTTTAATCAAATTGCAGTTCGCTTCGGAAGTCTTGTCAAATTGTGTAATGGTTTCGACTCCTGTGATAGTTTGGAGGTTGCTCAAATCATGGTCCTTACTACCTTAAAAAACACTATATCTCGATCCTGTAAGGTTATGATTGGGCAACATGCAGTTCATATTTTTGTTTCAGAAGCTTTTCCGAGTATTCTATCGGAGTTGGAGGCGGTCGTTGATCAGTTTGAGACAGGTGACGATGTTTCTTCTTCATCTTCTTCAGGGAAGAATGAGGGCCATGATCGCAAAATTCCCCGTGGTAGACGGGCTGTAAGTGTTTCTCAAATGTCATCTGATCCTTTTCGTATCAGAGACACCATCAGATATCTCGAGAAGGGCAAGGATGTTTTGGGGGGTGATCCTTCCAAGCCAATTCCAATGCAAGGGACGCATAGGAGGCGCCTGAGAGCAGAGGACTCATGCAGCGTGGGTATCAATTGGAGAGTGGCAGTATCGATGAGTCAAGCATGCTATGTGGCGCCTTCTCCTATGAAGACTACGGCTGAAGGCCAATTGGTGGATTACTCACCCACTAACGCGCTAGAGAAGAATAATATTGATCAGGGCTCAGTAGGAGTGGGCCTGGATGATCTTGGGCCTCTTGTCAATCCAGTTGGGCTCATTGATTCAGCTGATGTTGTTCAAGGCTCAGTATCAAACCACAACACAGGTGAGCTTTCAGAGACTGGGAATGGGCTGAAATTTGGAACTAGAAAGGACAATTGTGAGGAAGGACCTGACTCATAAGAGGACGCGTCGGTGGCAATGAGTGCAGAAAACTTTGTTCTCTCTCTCAAGCTGTTAGCAAAACATTTTAATGCTCTCTTGGATAAGGCTGGGTCTCGTAAGAGACATCGTTACAGCAAGCCTAAGAAGATAAAGAAAATCTCACTAGGAGGCAGCCTTAGATCCATCAGGACAGGGGAGAGTTCCACTCAAGACGGTGACGTTAAAGCTGTTAACGCTCGTGTGTGGGCGGTTAGTGCTCCCTCTTCTTCTTCAGTCCAAGGTGGCGAGGTAGAGGAGACAATGCTGATTGGGGAAAAGTTGGGATTGTTAACTGAGGGTGATCCAGCTGAGGTTGTCAAAGCGATTGGGAAATTGGTGGAGAAGGAGCATGATGATTGGGAGGCTTCCAAGGCTGATCAATAATGTCTACGTTCTTTAAGGTGTGTCTCTGTGCTTCTACTCCATTTTATGTCTAGTATGCTATCCTGGAACGTAAGGGGTTTGGGTGCTGTATCTAAACAGAAGAGAGTAAGGGATTTAATGAATAAAGAAAAAGCCAAGGTTGTGTTTTTGTATGAGACAAAGTGTAGCGGTTGGCTTCAAGGCAATTTATCTCGCCTTTGGGGAGGTGGTCCTTTTGATTCTGTCATCGTAGATGCTGTTGGGAATTCGGGAGGGATCATGTTAATTTGGGATGTGGATTTTATTAAAGTTAATAGGAGATTAAGTGGCAGGAATTGGATTATGATTGAGGGTTTGGTCATGGGTAACATTGAAATTGGAATTTGTGGTCTATATGGTCCCTTCACTGTGGAGGGTAGAAGTTCCCTTTGGGAAGAATTGCTGGTCAATGTAAGGAGTTCTGACGTGCCATGGGTCTTTATTGGTGATTTTAACGAGATCCTCATTGCTTAAGAAAGATTGAGTGGAAGGATGAATGTCAGGGGCTCTAGGGAAATGGCAAATTTCATCTCAGACGCTGAGTTATGCGAGGTGGAACTTCAGGGCAGATTTTTTACTTAGGGCAATAGCATAGCTGCTAGCAAACTTGACAGGGCATTTTTTAACCCAATTTGGTTTACGTTATTCCCTTCTATTAGATTAAGGGCTGAACCTAAGGGTGACTCTGACCATTGTCCTATCATCCTAGCACAAGATAGTCTAGATTGGGGGGTGAGGCCTTTCAAGTTCCTAAATTGTTGGCTTAGTCACAGGGATTTTGATTCCGTGCTAAATGACAATTGGCGGCTTTCTTGTGATCAATTTTCGGGGAGATTTAAACTTCCTAAGAGATTGGGCGTGGTAAAGAAGGGTCTTAAACTTTGGAACAGAATCGGCTTCGGCAATATCGATGAGGGAATCAAGGTGTTGAAAGAGAAGATCGATGTTTTAGACAGAATTACTGAGCAAAGATGTTTGAGTGACGCAGAAAGGGATCAGCTAGTTGTTTTAAAAACTGACTTAGTGGGAAGACAAAAGCAATAGGAGTGTCTTTGCCGCCAGAAATAGAGGATCTCCTGGTTAAATTTGGGCGATAGAAACACACGATACTTTCACATTAATGCTTGAAATAGGGGAAGGAGAAACTCCATTCATCAGATCATGGTGAACGGGTCCGTTTTGGAGCAGCCAGATGAAATCAAAAAGGCTGCTAAGGATTATTTTGAAAGTATCTTCAAGCCCTCAGCAAAAGGAAGATTTAAATGGGGTGATGTTCCCATCAATTCGATTTCTCGGGATCAATCTCTCTTCTTGGAAAGGCCTGTTTCTATGGAGGAGGTAAGGAAGGCAATATGGGATTGCGATGGAAACAAATCCCCGGGTCCAGATGGCTATAATCTAAACTTCTATAAACGACATGGGAGTTAATCAAGGAAGACCTTATGGATCTCATTACTAATTTTCTGCGGACTGGGGTTTTGCCTAAGGGAGTTAATTGCGGCTTTATATGTCTAATCGCGAAAAAGTTGGACGCGATTTCTTTTGAGGATTTCAGGCCTATTTGCCTGATTCATGGCATTTACAAGATTATTGCCAAGATTCTCGCAACTAGGTTAAAAATCGTCATGTGTTCGGTGATCAGTGCCAACCAATTTGCCTTCATCGAAGGAAGGCAAATTCTCGATTGTGCCCTATCTGCTTCCGAGCTCACTCACCAAATTCAAAAAAGCAGATACAAAGTAGTTCTTTGGAAAATCGATTTTAGAAAGGCTTACAATACTGTTTCCTGGGAGTTTCTCATGGACATTCTGACTTCCATGGGCTTCGGTGAGAATTGGAGAAAATGGACATGGGGGTGCATCAGTTCTCCAAAGATGTCACTGCTCTTGAACGGCTGTCCCTCCGAAGAATTTGTTGCACATCGAGGTCTTAAGCAAGGTGATCCATTAGCCCCTTTCTTATTTAACTTAGTGGCTGAAGGACTGTCCTGTTTGGTAACTCATGCAACAAGGCTAGGTTTGATTCAGGACATTCAGATTAACAATGTCTCGGCTCCTCTTCTTCAATTTGCTGACGACACATTGTTCTTTTGTCCAAACGACCCTTTGTCTCTATTGAACCTTAAAAGGATATTGAGGTGTTTTGAAAACTTGTCAGGACTCAGCATAAATTTTCTCAAAAGCAGCGTGTTAGGAATCAACATCACTACTCAGAGATTATGTGAACTAGTTGATTTATTGAAGAGCAAGGCAGAGCAGTTTCCTATTAAGTATTTAGGCATTCCTTTGGGAGCAAACATGCAGAGGATTAAATCTTGGGACTGTGTGTTATGCAGGATACGGAACAGACTTGCAGCGTGGAAGGGTAGGTTCTTGTCTCTTGGGGGAAGAATCACATTGATTAAAGCAGTTTTAAGCAATTTACCCATTTATTACCTCTCCTTGTATAAGATACCGCGTGCTGTGGCTAACAAAATTGTTAGTTTGGAGAGGAATTTTCTGTGGGGAGGTGGCAAAGACAAGAGGAAGATGTGTCTAGTTGCGTGGAGGAAAATTGGTAAGCCGAAGGAATTCGGAGGAACTGGTATTGAAGATTTGCTTGTTAAAAACCAATGCCTCCTCTTCAAATGGATGTGGAGGTATGTGAATTTCAGGCCTTCTTCTTCTGAGACTCTTGTTTGGGTTTGTTTGATCACTAATACTTATAGAAGGGATTCTGTATCTTCTTGGCCCTATTTTTCTACTGATTCGGCCTCCCCTGTTTGGAGGAACATAATCAACTCAGGGGAGGAACCTTTGAGAGGATCGGATAATCTACACAACAGAGTTATGTTGGATGTGAAGAACGGCCTTTCATGCCGTTTTTGGACTGACAGGTGGCTTCCGGAGGGAATCCTTATGGACTTATATCCCCGGCTGTTTGCATTATCCAACAGTAAGTTTGGGTGTGTTTCCGATCTACTACCGGTGCTAGATGGGAGGAATTGCTGGGAATTTAATTGGAGGAGGACCCCCTATCCGTGGGAACAGGAGGATATCTCTAGGCTGGTTAGTGTGTTGAACGAAGTGGTTCTAAAGGTGGATGAAGAGGATGGGTGGCGATGGATAGTAGATATCCTTGGGTTTGGATGAGGTGTGCTCCTCCTAAGGTTGAGTGCTTCTTGTGGATGGCTTTCTACAATGGAATTGCAGTGAAGTCTGTCCTGTTAAGGAGGAATATCATTGTAGTAGATAACGCCTTGTGCCCGTTTTGTGGAGATGTTATAGAGGATAGAGATCACCTCTTTGGGCATTGCAGATTCGTGTGGAGAGTATGGAATAAGGTTTGTGAGTGGTGGGGTGTTAGATGGTGTATGCCACAATCACTGGAGAATTTATTTGTGCAGTGGTTGGGCCTTGTCAATTCTCGACGCGCAAGGGCTCCCTGGATGGTCATCTTTTATAATCTCATCTGGTGTATTTGGTTAGCTAGAAAAAGATTAGTTTTCAATA
Source organism: Turnera subulata (assembly GCA_028386065.3). Classification (NCBI taxonomy): domain Eukaryota; kingdom Viridiplantae; phylum Streptophyta; class Magnoliopsida; order Malpighiales; family Passifloraceae; genus Turnera; species Turnera subulata. Next base: position 89,092 of record JAKUCV010000783.1, read on the forward strand.
ACATAGAGGTGGATTGGGAGAGGTTTTTTGAGGGGATTATCTTTAGATCTTTGATGTGGTTTAAATCCTCCCATCCTAGTTTTCCATATGATGTTCCTGCCTTACTTCTCAATGCAGCTAGTGTTTTAGCCTGGCAAGGTCCATCTTGTAAGTTAGTGATTGTATAAGGATAGTCTTTTTGCTGCTGTATTCATTTTTGCTTTTGCGAGTGTACTGATTAGGAATTTGTCATTCGTTTGATGACAAGTTCATACCTATTTCAATAAATTTCGTCTTCATCAAAATATATATATATATATATATATATATATATATATATATATATATATATATGTGTGTGTGTGTGTGTGTGTGTGTGAGTGTGAACACATCTAGAAGATACCAAGTGTTTTTTTTATGCTAACGATGATCTTTATTTATGTACTGATGCTGAAAATGTTACAAAATGAAGAGTATAAATACATGACATACTTAGAATACAATCCCCGGCCTGGTTTGTTGCTTACTTACTTGGTATGCCTGTAGATATCCCATTGGTTTGCCGGCCACACAACGAACCCTAACTTATAATAAGCCTACACATACATACTGGTGGATCACTACTTCATAAACTTATAATAGGCCTACACATACATATTGGTGGATCTCTCATTAAATAAGGACTGTTTTTGGACTGAAATCACACAAGTGATTTGATTAGGCCATTATCATATTGATCAGCCTTAATAAAAGAGAAAGGAACTGCGGGCGATTCTGTAACAGCCCGGTAATTTTTGCGTTTCTATCAGTACCGTAAAAAGTTTTTACATAGTTATTTACCATTAAAATTAATCTTGGGTAATTAATTTATTATAATTTGTGCATCGGATTCCGAAACCGAGCCCTGTCCCACGTTCGGGATTTTTCTGCGGATTTTACGAACCAAAGTTGGAATTTTTCGGGTCCAGGAATCTTCAGAAAAGTCAGGTTTATCCTCGAGTTATCGGACCAGAAATAAGTCAAGGGGGTATATTGGTTATTTTCTGGTCCGGACGGGACACGTCTCACATGCTGCATAGTAGTGCATAACTGTGGGCTGCGCCGCCTCTATCCTGTATCGTCCGTGCACTGCTTGTGTGACCCGTGCTTTACCAATGTTCTGCTCGTGCTTAACCAGTGTTGCATGCCTTACCTATGTTTCTTCTGCCTCACCATGCACACATCCTTCATCTTCATCCTCTCTTTTGCAAAGCCTCACTTACAAAACCTCCTACTGCAAAACTCTGCAAAATCACTGCCCAGAAAACCCAATCTCCTCCTTTCTTCACAAAACCAAGACCAATTAAAGGAAACAAAATACACACACCCCAACCAAAACTATGTCGTTTTGGACAACCCCAACACCCCTCTTCTTCCTTTCTCCTTCACTGCCGTCACCTGTAACAACCACCTCCTCCACCTGCAACCGCCGCCACCACACTCGCCACCATCTCCTTGCTTCCTCCTCTCCTCCCTCACCTCCTCGTCGCAGCAACCTGAAGCCACCGTCGTTGCCTTCCTTCCGTGCGCGATGACCCAACAGCCACCGTAACCCATCTCCACGCGACGACCGACTGGAGCTGCCGCTTCGAGCCGTCTGCAGCTCGTTGCTCCGTCGCCTTTCTCCCTCCTCGCGTCGCATCTCGTCGTGCCTCGATCTATCAGTGCCACCTCGTCGTACGCCACCTGTAACTCACCAAGGTGAGCGACCCGTTTCACATGGGAGTGACAGGCGGGTCGACCCGTAGACCCGGATGCCATGTGGGTTGAGTCTCACGGGCTGGAGTGAGCTGAGTGGGTTGACATGTGATTGGGCTGGGTGCGCTGCGCGACTGAGCCTCCTGCCTGGGCCTGTACCTGGGTTCCTATTTAGGGTCTGGGTTGGGTCTAAGTAGTAGGTCTGGACTGGCACTGTTGGCCCAGTCCAGTTTTAAAAAAGAAAAGAAAAAGAATAAGAATAAATCTGGAAAAAAATATAATTTTGGAAAAAGGAATTTTGGGAAAATAAATATAATTCTGGAAAATAATTTTGGGAAATAATATTTTGGAAAATATATATGGTATATAATAATTATTTTGAGGAGATAATTTTGGAAAGGGTTTTAACAAAGTATAATACCAGAATAATATCCGGGTATAAGTATAGTATGATATTTTGACACATGGGTAATAAATGGTGAATTATGATGATAATGGAAATAACCCGAGGCAGTGATTGAGACGAGTCAGTATTTATTTATTGGCATACAGTAGTAGCATGGCATCTGCATACCATCTTATGTGTGCATGTTATTGTTTGATATAAGAGTTGATAACGAGCAGTTACCTGAGGAACCGGACTTGGAATCTGTTGGGCATTTCCAAAATTGATAATCGGCTAAGGTGAGGATGGATAACCCTTGATATGTGCCTGTAATACTGTGTGTGCTTTGTTGTTTGATTGAACTGCCGAGATGATCATTGTTGGTTGTTTGACTGCTATGATGTTATTGTTGATGTTGATAAACTGTGTTACTGGTTTGTGGTTATTGTGTTGAGATTAATGTTGAACTAATAACTGTGGATAATTGAGGAAAGGATAATGAGTATTGGAAATGGAATTGGAATCGATTTTGAGATGATGATTTAATTGTCACGTGGAAAGTAGTGGTACGACTAGATGGTTAGAGGCTAGTTCTGCGGTGTCATGGCCAGTTTGGTTTGGTTATTGGGGATGTTGATCCCGGTTGATTTGGATATTGGGATGTTGATCCCGGATTGTGTTTTGGCCTGGCATCCGGAATTAGTTAATAACTAGGTACGACCCTAGCTTGTCTAGTGACAGGGGCCCGAAAGATAAAATTGGTAATAATAATAAATATTCTTTTGGTCTTGGCTCAGTCGTGATTTGGTAGAATCTTTGAGTTGTCTTTGCTGGTGTTTTCTTCGAAAGTATTATTGTTGACTGCATATCTCTGTTTATCCATGGTCGGTGAGCACCTTGGACTCACCCCTCGCCTGCGGGGTTTCATCCCGTAGGTTAAGTTGTTTCGTAGTTCAGGTACGACGTTCGATGGCTGCTGCTTTCTTCTCCACCTGACCCCGGATCCATACCTCTGCTGCATGTGCATATAAGTCTTCCGCTGCTGTGTTATATATGTTGCTGTGTTGCTGCTTTCCTATACTGCTTATGATGCTGTTTATACTGGATTATATTGCTGCTGTTGAGTAATGTGTGTGGATTGAATAATGATCCCCGAGTATGGGTGACGGATGTTGTCTTAGAACTTCTGCTGTATTGGATTCACTGTGTATTATTTTGACTACGTTGTACTGTCTGTTTTATCAATAAGAATAGTTTCGGTACGTGTTTACTGTGTATGGTAAATACGGGTCGGGGCACTTCATTTTGGTAGCGGAGCAGGCAGTAGGTCATTAGGGACATAACTGTGATTGCATGATTGTTTGTCTGTGCATAAGATATGTCATGACATGATATGATATGCATACATATACATTCTCATATAGGTAAGACGAATGGATCCGGTTGGAGGGAATCAGCATGCTGGAGGTCACTTAGATGACGATCAGGTATCGGTGGATCAACCGCAGCAAGTTACGGAAGGTCCGGAACACCCTCCGATTATCCCTTTGGGAGACCCTACGCAGATGTTAAACATGGTAACTCAGATTTTGCAAAGGCAAGATGCCAGGAATGCTCGTATTGATGCCATGGAAGCTCGGAACAGGAAAACCAGGGACCAGTCGAGGATCCAGTGTACACGAAGCTGGAAAAGCTTGGGGCAGAGTTCTTCAATGGTGTCACTACACCGCAGGATGCTGATCAGTGGCTCAGACAGATGAACAGGGTTATGCTGAAACTCACGTGCAGGAATGATAAGTGGGCCAAATATGTCGCTGCTATGTTCAGAGGAGTTGCCGTTGATTGGTGGGAGTCTGCAACCAGAGATTTGCCGACACCTATCACTATGCTATGGAATCAGTTCATGGATATGTTCCGAAGGAAGTTTGTTTCTGAGGCATACCAGGACCAGCTGAAACGAGAGTTTTTGGGGCTACAACAAGGGGGCAGAACAGACGGTCAATGAGTATGAGACCAAGTTCAAAAGCCTGTCCATCTATGTCAGTGAGTTTGTGTCTACTTCGGAGGCTAGATGTAAACATTTCTGGGGTGGTCTTCGATCTGGTATCCAGACAGTCATGGGGTGCAAGGTTTACGAGACTTATCAGGACATGCTATCAGATGCCTTGAGAGCCGAGATTATCTGGATGGGCAATGAGAGAGAGCAACAGAAGAACCATAAGAGGCAAGCTGTATAGAGTTTTGGGGGACAGAACAAAAGGTTCCAAATACCAGCCAACTGGTCAGGATATGGACAGAGCCGATTTATGCCAGTAAGTCAGGGACGTGGATGGAACAACAACACCTACAACAACCGAGGCAGTTTTTGGACTCAGTTTGGAGGGACTTCGTCTGGGAATACTCGCCCAAGACTTCTGCTATCTCAGGTGAGGTGCTATGAGTGTACCAAAGTTGGGCACTACCGATATTCTTGTCCCAAGTTGGGAAGATCTGGAGGTACGGCACCTGCTCAGATAGTTCAAGCTTTAGTTTCCAGTGTTCCTAGTGGTTCTGGAGTTGGCCGAGGCAAAGGACGTGGAGCAGTTCCTGCTAGAACCCAGTCAGCCATGAATCAGAGTGCAGCAGTATTGAGAGCATTTGTGGTCACCGCTGATGAGGATCCAGAGAATGCCGATGTTATAGCAGGTACTTTTACAGTCTTTGGTAGCATTGCTTATACTTTGATTGATCCTGGTGCTACACATTCATTTGTCGCGCAAAGTTTTGCAATACAACATAACTGTACGGAAGAGAGTTTAACTTGTCCGATGAGGGTTAGGTTACCTGTGGGTATGGTGGTCAGCTTAACCCATATGTGCAGAGACGTTTTGCTTTCGTACGACAACGAGGTTTTTCTTGCACGGTTGGTTGTGATGAATATGGGAGGTTTCGATATTATCTTGGGGATGGATTGGTTGTCAAGGTACAGTGCTATGGTAAACTGTCGAACCAAGGAAGTGCTGCTGACATCCGATGGTGGGCGATAGGTTTTGTTGACAGGTATTAGGAGAGCTGCTGCTACCTGTAGTATCTCTGCTAATCAGGATTTCGGAATGAAACCGCACGGTCCAGATGCTTTGTTGTCTCATGTAAAGGGTGAAGAAGTTCAGACTCCGGTTTTGGGGGACATCACAGTTGAGAGGGAGTTTCCAAATGTGTTTCCAGAGGATCTACCAGGATTGCCGCCTGGCAGGGAAGTTGAGTATACCATCGATCTGATGCCGGGAATGACACCTATTTCGATGGCACCGTACCGGATGGCACCGACAGAACTCCAGAAATTGAAGAAATAATTAGATGAGCTGCTTGAGAAAGGATTCATCAGACCTAGTACATCACCTTGGGGATCACCAGTTCTCTTTGTGAAGAAGAAAGATGGCAGTTTGCGTATGTGTGTAGACTACCGACAGCTGAACAAAGTGACAGTGAAGAACAAGTACCCTCTTCCCAGGATTGATGACCTTTTTGATCAGTTATAGGGAGCCACCGTATTTTCCAAGATTGATCTTTGGTCTGGTTACCATCAGGTCAAGATTGCAGAGACAGACATATGAAGACAGCCTTTCGTACTCGGTATGGTCATTTTGAGTTCACAGCCGTTCCTTTTGGCTTGACTAATGCACCTGCAGTTTTCATGTGCTTGATGCACTTTGTCCTGAACGAGTTCTTGGACAAGTTCGTGGTAGTCTTCATCGACGATATTCTGATACACTCCAGGAGCAGGGAAGAACTTGAAGAGCACCTGAGGGTAGTACTACAGAGGCTGCGAGAGAAACCGTTATATGCCAAGTTCAACAAGTGCGAGTTCTGGCTTGAGGAAGTTGCATTCCTTGGACATGTTGTATCCGGGGATGGGAATAAAGTTGACCCTGCCAAGGTAAAAGTTGTTCTAGAATGGGAGCCACCCAAGACGGTACCCGAAGTCAGAAGTTTTCTTAGCCTTGTAGGATATTACTGGAGATTCATCGAGGGTTTTTCCTTGATAGCCAGTCCTATGACCAAGCTGTTAAGGAAAGATCAAGCCTTTGTTTGGAGTGAAGCCTTCCAAAAGATTTTTGATGAGCTGAAGAAAAAGTTGACATCAGCACCAGTTTTGACAGTACCTAAGCCAGGAGTGGAGTACGTTCTGTTTTGTGATGCTTCAGGTCTTGGTTTGGGAGCAGTTTTGATGCAAGAGGGCCGAATGATTGCTTATGCTTCGAGACAGTTGACGCCACATGAGAGGAACTACCCGACACATGATCTAGAGATGGCCGTAGTGATCCTTGCTTTGAAGATTTGGCGACATTATCTGTTCGGAGAGAGATGCTGGATTTTCACAGATCATAAGAGTCTCAAGTACATCATGACTCAGAAGGAACTTAACCTACGACAAAGACGATGGGTTGAGTTGCTGAATGATTATGACTGTACTATTGAGTACCACCCTGGAAAAGCTAATGTTGTAGCAGATACTTTGAGCCGGAGACAACCAGAAGATACTTCCACGACCTACTCGATGTCTTCTCTTATCGAGTTAAGGAAGATGGGAGTTGATTTGTTAGTGGGCGAGACAGGAGCTTTGTTGACCCATATTGAAGTCAAGTCTAACCTGAGAGGCTGGATTGTGGAACTACAAGATGGATATTCCGACTTAATAGGCTACCAATTTATTTTATGTCCCTATTCAAGACCCCAGTCTCAGTCTCCAAGAAGTTGACATCCATTCTTAGGAGTTTTTTCTGGAATGACTTTGAAAAATCTAAGAGAGCTTGTCTTGTGGCTTGGAAGAAAATCGCCTTACCAAAAGATTTGGGAGGCATGGGGCATTCTTGATCTTAACATCATGAACAAATGCCTTCTTTTCAAATGGCACTGGCTCTTCTTGCTTCCGGTCGACTGTTTATGGAAGGATCTTATCAGACGTAAATGAGTAGATCCAGTCTTGTGGCTTGGAAGAAAATCGCCTTACCAAAAGATTTGGGAGGCATGGGGCATTCTTGATCTTAACATCATGAACAAATGCCTTCTTTTCAAATGGCACAGGCTCTTCTTGCTTCCGGTCGACTGTTTATGGAAGGATCTTATCAGACGTAAATGAGTAGATCCATCCTCGAGTTCATCCTTTCCAACATTCCTCCCTAATCAGTGCTCTGCATCTTGGCACGACATTGTGTTATTTGGTACCTCTTATAGCCACTCACAGGTTCCTTTATTGCAAGGATCACATTTCAAACTAGGCTCAGGTTGCTCAACCCGTTTCTGGGAAGATAATTGGACTGGTGACGGCTCCCTATGTGATAGATTCCCTCGCCTCTCCTCCTTATCCTTATGTAAGGATTTATCTATTCAGTCCTGCCTTTCCCAAGTTGATAATCAACCCCTCTGGTCGTCCTCTTGGAAAATATGTTTGCGTGTCTGGGAGGAGCAGGATGTCTCTGATATCAACCACATTGTCTCCTCTATCACTATCTTGCCTTTGCAAGAAGATTATAGGATCTGGGTGAATGCACCGAATGGCACATATTCTGTCAAATTAGGGAGATCCTACATCTACTCGCAGCTGGGATTATCACGCTCTAAACCATATATCTGGTTTTCCTTATCTCCCCCAAAAGTTGAATCTTGGCTTTGGCTTGCTCTAAATAATGGCATCCCTACCAAAGAGGTTATGCATCACAGGGGGATCATCTAGCTTGCAGATTTCATCTGCGCCTTGTGCCATACCAACCTTGAGACTAGAGATCACCTCCTTTTACATTGTCATATCTCTTTGTTTATTTGGTGCAAATTGTGCAGGTGGTGTGACATCCAATGGTGCATGCCTGCCACTCTAGAAGACTTTGTTCTACAGTGGACCTCCCTATCCCCGGTTGGTGACAGTCGTTGCTGGTGGTTTACCATTGGTCTTGCTTCCCTCAGGTCCATCTGGACTGAAAGAAATAGGAGGATATTTCAAAATATTGCCTCTGATGCCGACCGCATTGTGGACCTGAGACTTATACACTCCACTTCTTGGATTAGGGCTTTACAACCTCAATTCCCCTTCAGTGTCTCTTGTGTGATCTCCAACGCTGAAACACTTAAGAACTGGGCCGACCCCCGCAGACAATTTTCCAAGCTTGGCCCCCCATGACCTTCCGGGCACTCTGTTTCTCTTCTCCTTCCAGTCCTAATAGTGCTCCCTTCTCTTAGATGCACTGAGCTATAACTCAATGATTCCACTCCTATTTCTCTGTTATTCCTGATATCCGCAGGGTCTCTAGCGTGTTTATCACGCTTTCTTCTGTAAATACTTATATTTCATTAATAAAGTTTCTCGCTAGCATAAAAAAAAAAAAGAAAGCCTAGTGTTATGGCTACTTCACATTTCCTTGACCACTATATATATATATGTCCTCACCCATACGTGTTGCTATAGTGTTAGCAAACAGCAAGATAGAATACGTTAAAGTATTATTTAGAGCTTGTTGTAAGTGACGACGATGTTAGGATTTGGCCTATTTCATTGGAGGAAGTTAAGAGGATTGTGTGGGAGTGTGATGGCAATAAAGTCCTAGGCCTAGATGGGTATAATTTTAATTTTTATAAACGGGCCTGGGATCTAATTAAGGAGGATTTGATGGATATTATTAATAAATTTTACCATACCGGGTCACTACCTAAGGGAGTTAATTGTGGGTTTTTATCTCTGATCCCCAAAAAGATGGATGCAATGACTTTTGACGAGTACAAGCCAATATGCCTTATTCATGGCATATACAAGATTATTGTCAAGATTCTTGCCTGCAGACTAAAAGTCGATTATGGGTACAATCATCAGTGCAAATCAGCATGCCTCCAATGAAGGTAGGCAAATTCTTGATTGTGTTTTATCAGTGTCTGAATCTTAAGAGCAATCTGAGGTGCTTTGAAAATTTATCTAGGCTTTGCATCAACTTTCACAAAAGCACTGTAATTGGGATCAATGTTTCGAACCAGAGACTGCACGAAATCGCTGATTTGTTGATGAGTAAGGCTGAACATTTCCCTATATCGTATTTAGGTCTTCAGTTGGGTGCAAACATGCAGAGGATTAAGTCCTGGGATTGTGTTATATCCAGAATTAAGAGTGGACTTGCTTCGTGGAAAGGCTGGTTTTGAGCCAGTACTTGGAGACTTTGGCCTAGCAAAACTGGGATTGTGTTCCTCTTTATTTTTATAGATTTAAAGCCTGGAGACTCTGGCTTGGATTGGTCAGCTAGAAAAAGGGTGGCCTTTGGTGCAGCTCAAGGCTTGGAGTATCTGCATGAGCATTGTGATCCTAAGATTATACATCGTGATTTGAAGGCTGCAAACATCTTATTGGATGACAATTTTGAGCCAGTACTTGGAGACTTTGGCCTAGCAAAGCTGGTTGACTCCAAATTGACTCATGTCACCACTCAGGTGCGTGGTACCATGGGCCACATAGCTCCAGAGTATCTGTCCACTGGAAAATCATCAGAAAAGGCAGATGTGTTTGGATATGGCATACCACTCCTTGAACTGGTAACTGGTCAGCATGCAATAGACCTTTCTCGGCTTGAAGAGGAAGAGGATGTTCTTCTGCTGGATCATGTAAGACTTGAACTTACAAATCCTTGACAGATTCTAAAGCTGGCCAAAACTTGCCCTCATCTTGATTTTCATGAGTACTAGAATGACGCTAGCTATTATGATATGTGCAGATCAAGAAGTTGCTGAGGGAGAATAGGCTTGATGACACCGTGGACAGAAACTTGAAAACTAATTATGACTGGAAAGAAATGGAGACCGTCATCCAGGTTGCATTGCTGTGCACACAAAGCTCACCTGAAGACCGACCTGCAATGGTAGAAGTGGTCAGTTTATTTACTTTATTTTCTCGGCCTATTACTCTCACCAATTCGGTACTTTATTTACTTGTCGTTTTATCTAATCGATCGAAAGCTCTAAGAACAGTGTTATTTCGTAGTCCCTGTGAATCTACCTTGTTTACTACAGCAACGCTGTGCACTTGCTGCCGGTTTTACGACGAACAAATAGACGTCCCGGTTTTGTGACGAACAAATAGACGTCCCTCTGTTTTGGGTAGGGGTTGGTTTGCAAATATGTGAAACTTCTCAAGAAAATTAATTGCAGAACGGATACGAAATGAACCTTTTGTTCTGTTTAAAAAGATTATCAGGTGGATGGTTTGGTTTTCCAATGTCACGAGTTCCTCGTTTTCTTGGATAAAGACAACAAATTTTAATGGGAAGGAGCGAGTTACAGAATCGATGGAGAAAGAAGAAACAAAGTGGCAATCTTCTAAGTCCCGCCACCAAATGCGAACGATATATTTTTTAATATCAAACACATGCAGGTACAAGGCTTACGGTTGTTATAATCACAATCGATGGAGAAAGGAGTATTGTATTGTGCATTAAATGTGGTCAAATTTAGTCATCTACGTAGTACGTACTCTCTGCACTTATCCAATTATTAATAACGTCCTCCTTACTTAGTGGAAACGTTCTTATTCGTAATCACGTTCTGATTTGGGGGACAAGATTCTTACGAGGACATGTGGACACGGCATTGGATCATCCTGTTTTTTTTTTTTTTTTTATTCAAATTGGATCATCCTGTTAACAAGCCTTAGAAAATTGTTAACAAAGCGCTTCAGCTTCCGATACCTTGTGAAAATCCTCTAAAAGGGCACCAAGATGATTGTTTCAACAAACAATTCTTTTTCTTCAAAATTCTCTCTTTGTCCTTTCATTTAAAAATTCTCAGCTGCTAACTTATTGAATGGGAGAGTTCATAAATCGTGGGATTTACTTGATGATTGATGTCTCAACACTATTTTGTTATGATGCCGTAAGATCTGTAGAATAAGAGAGGAAGGAAAAAAGGACACTGGGATATCCAGGGTGTGTGACACTGGAGGCTCTCCGATATTTAAGTTAGAACTTGGCTTTCTAGTTCTCAAGAGGGAAAGAATTGTGAATTATGTTTTGCTTACCTCTTCCCAGATAAATTATTGTGAATTTATAGGGGAAGAAGGAGGTCGTGTAGATTTGGTCTCAGGATGTTGACTTGGGCCCAAGGGTCATGTGAATAAGAGAGGGTGTAAGGTTGGACTAGAGGGTCTTAAGGGCCTGGACCCAAGTATAAAGTTAGACCCAGGGGGTCTTGTTATTGACTTGGACCCCGGGGGAGTCTTGTTATTGACTTGGACTCCATAGTGTTGTTAGGGCCTTTTAGGCAATAATTCTATATATTATCACTAGCCCCCAACTCTGAGGGATGATGTGTGGCAATTTCCCTCAGAGTTTATTCTCTCTAAGATGCGCTTTTGTGTTTCAGTTGCCTTTATGCATTAAATCGCCTTATCTGGCTAATTTAATCTCGATTTAGAATATGTCTGAGTTTGAGAATTGATCTTGTTGAGTTTGTGAGCCATATTTTTGTAAATATAAGCTCCTCAAATGACTCATGTAAGATCTACTCCAACTCGTTGGAAATTAGGGACTCATATAGACCCTAGTGCAAATGATCCTCTTATAAGGTCACATTAATCTCATTCGGACTTTTGCTCTTCTCCCTAGACCTTCGGAAGGTCTCTCTTGGACTTGCACGAATCCTCATTCTTTATGTTTTAAGATGACTTTTTCCTTTTTGTTGTTACGAGGATGTTTCTTTTTTAAGGAGATTTTGTCGAGGACAAGAAAAGGAGAACCAACGTAACAAGAACCTTCAAAAGTGGGTTCTTTTCTTTATACGTCTTCTTGGTATGCGTTATATAAAGAAGGCCTACAAGCGTGGGTCCTTTCTTTATACATCAGGAACCCGATATAAAGAGGATGTCTAGAGTGGATACCTTCTTTATACGTTTTTTAGACATGCGACCTTTGTTTTTGGACTACTAAATCTTGGTCGTTTCTTTTTTTTTAATGTGCGACCTACAAGGCTGTATCGCCTCAATCGTCTTTTATTACGCTATTTTTTCTTTAGATCATCTTATCTTTTTGTGAGTAGAATTGGTTGAATGCTCTTTGTCATCTTACATTTGTGACTTGCATAGGCTACGCAACCTTCCGTTGTCTTGCTTTTGCGGCTTACTTAGGGTGCATGGCCTTTTGCGGTCTTGCTTTTGCGGCTTACATAGGCTGCATGGCTTTTCTGCTGTCTTGCTTTTTTGTTGGATGAAAGGTTGTATTCAACATATGTGTTGGTTCAGTTACCTATTAACCAAAATGAACGACAAACGATTAAGGCGAGTTTTTTGGGTATCCTCCGAATTTGTAGAAAGGCGGGTCTTGTAAACAAGATCTTGATTAGGAAGGGGGGGATCGTTAACAAGACTTTGACTCGACCAAGGGGTCTTGTTAACAAGACCTTGATTCGAGAAGGGAGTCTTATAAACGAAACCTTGGTTTGGAAGGAGGGTCTTGTTTTGCAAGACTAGGGGTTCTTGCGTACAAGACCCAGGGGGACTTGTTTGATTAGAAGCAACGACCAAGGAGTCTTGTTTGACAAGACCGGAGGGTTTTTTTTTTTTTTGGTTTGACAAGACCGGGGGGTCTTCTTCTTTTTTTTTTTGTTTGACAAGACCAGGGAGTCTTCTTCTTCTTCTTCTTCTTCTTCTTCTTCTTCTTCTTCTTCTTCTTCTTCTTCTTCTTCTTCTTCTTCTTCTTAATTGAAAAGATCAGGGGGTCTTGCATGGATGACCGGGGTCTCGCGTATAAGACTGGGGGTCATGTACGCCAGGACCTTCCGTAAAAAGACTTAATAAATCTTTTGGACAAAAAAGGGAAAAAATAAACAATGAATTAATTGCTTGAAAGACTTGAAAGTCATCTCGTCTAGGAAGACCTGGTTTTGATAAAATAAAAATCTATGGTATTAAAATCTAGGGTTTGACTTAACAAATTTTTTAATAAAGAATCCAAATTTGAGAAGACAAAGAACGGAAAAAGTGAATGCCGGGGATTTTTTTTTTTGTTGTACTCAATATGGAACTGATTTACAATGTTACTCTCTCATGACAATTTAGGAAGACAGAGCTTTTAGCTTTTTTATCAAATAGAAATGAAGAGACTCTGAAAACTCTTTATTTGCAAGGAGAAAAATTTAAAACTATTTAATAGAAGAGAAGAACCTGCAATGCTTCCAACTTCGAGCCCTTTCAGATTCTTTATATTTCATGTATTGAGGAGTGACCTTCTAGCTCTTGAATTTGGCATCCTTCTTCTCCCTCAAATTTTGGTATTCCCTCATTGTCGATTATTGCATCTAACTGGAGTTTTGTTAGAGCTAGTGCATCCTCCACATTAATTTGTTTAACAATTTCTTCCATTAGATCATCTTCATTCTCAGGGCCTTTAGCAGCTATTGCCTTCTTCAAATCCATGCTGGTGGTTGCCGTTATTAGCACATGTGCTTTGGTTGAGGTTATTAAACTAGGAACTTCAATAGCCTCAGTATTGAAGCGTATCATAAAGTCCCTTAACGACTCACCTGGCTTTTGTTTCATCAACATGACGACCAATGGAGTATTTTTGGTCTGTTTTTGACTGGAGAAGTGAGTCAAAAACTTGTCACTAAAGTTCTTTGAAACTCCCTATGGATTTGGGCGTCAATGCCATATAACACTCCCTAGCTGATTGGACTAAGGTGGTGGGTGAAAAGCTTTACACAGAACAGCATCTGAGTAGCCGTACATTCTCATCGTCCCTATGTATTGCTTAAGATGGTCTCTAAGGTTTGTATTACCACCGTAGTTTTCAATAGATTGGGCTTTGCATTTCTTTGGTATCGGAGCAAGTCGGACGACATCCTTCAGAGGCGAGACACCATCCATCTCATTTTCCCTTGCTTGTCGTTTCACCGATCACAAGTGTTGTTCAATCAACTCCCTCACCTGCTTTTCTGATAAGGTACTCCTCTCCTTTCCTTATTCTCCTTCCCTCTCAGTAGGGAGACATATAGCATCGATTGCCTCCAAAGGCCGCACTTCTCCCTCACGAGGGGGACGACCGGGCTCTCTCTTAGCCTTATCTTTTTTCCGCTCTTTGGCAACCCCTATTGGGTTTATGGGTTTAATTTATGCAAACTAGCCATTATCTCATCTCTAAATTGCATAAATTCAGCCCGAGTCATGGTCTCAACGCTCGACCGGTTTGTAGATACAGAAACACCTATAGCACCACCGCCAACGATGGGTTTCGTTGGAGTATCTCTTATTCCATCACCCAGAGGCATGGATTCGATGGGAACACTCAATTGTTCGGCAGACATGGTTTCTGTCCAATTTCTCACAGACGGCGCCAAATGATAAATTGTGGAATTTACTTGATGATTGATGTCGCAACGCTATATGGTTATGATGCCGTAAGACCTGTAGAATAAGAGAGGAAGGAAAAAAGGACACCGGGGGTGTCCAGGGTGTATGACCTCAGAAGCTCTCCGATGCGTAAGTTAGAACTTGGCTTTCTAGTTCTCAAAGGGAGAGAGAAGAATTGTGAATTATGTTTTGCGTTCCTCTTCCCAGGTTAGTTGCTGTCAATTTATAGGGAAATAAGGAGGTCGTGTGGATCTGGACTCAGAGTGTTGACTTGAGTTCAAGGGTCTTGTGAATAAGAGAGGGTGTAAGGTTAGACCAGAGGATCTTAAGGGCTTGGACCTGAGTATAGAGTTAGACCCAAGGAATCTTGTTATTGACTTAGACCTCCGGGGAGTCTTGTTATTAACTTAGACCGGAGTCTTGTTATTGACTTGGACCTGAGTATAGAGTTAGACCCAAAGAATTTTGTTATTGACTTAGACCCCCGGGGAGTCTCGTTATTAACTTAGACCGGAGTCTTGTTATTGACTTGGACCCAAGGGTGTTGTTAGAGCCTTTAGACAATAATTCTATATGTTATCAACAGTCTTCAAGAGTGATAAACCCTTGGACTTCTTCGGATCCTTACTTGCCTCAAGTTTTGCAGATTCTTCGAGTGTTTAGATCAAATCCTAGAATTCCCATTCAAAACAAAGATATCCTATTCAAATCCCAAATAAATTTCCCGTTTTTAACACCAGTCATTAACAAAGGTTCTTAAGTCAAAAGTTGTCCCCTTCACAATGGAAAAAGAATTGTAGAGCAGATTGGAAAAGATTCGTATTAATTACAAGCGAGATATTGTTTTCAAAAAGGGAGACATATATGTGAGCACTTCTGCCTTGGCCGTGACGATCCCATGTGTACGCTCGTGCAAGAGTTCACGCATTTCAATATATTCAGGCAGTAAATTAATTAATTACCAGAACAAACAAGTAGCTGTTAGTTGTCAAGTGGAATTTAATTGTGCTTGCTTCGTATATCGATGGCTTCGCTTTGACTAGTTTCTTCACATGTGCCAATGCACATACAAACAATCAATTTGATAGATTATTTTTTTTTCTCTGTTTGATTAATTAGTAATTAGTACATTCATTTTTTTTTATGCAATCGACAAAACTTTATTGACAGTCAAAATTTACAGAGTAGTACAAAATGCATAAGGTACAAGTATCAGACCAGGAGGGTATGCAAGTACACAAGGCCTAACACGATGATACAACACGCTCAATATTCCTGGAGTTCACAACTTTGCTAACGAAGAGAAGTTGCGTCTGGGACAATTCCAGCTCTTAATACACACTGCGTTTGATAGAACAAGAGAGGCACTGTATGGAAAATTTACATGCATAGACCTTACCCAGGATATAGCCTGGACAAGACTAACATCGACTAACCTTTCCATGCTGCGCCTCTCATTATTGAAAATTCTCTGATTTCTTTCGAGCCACAACGTCCATAGTGTCGCCATACCAATAATAAACCAGCCGGCTCTACTTTCGTGGAGGGGGGATAGGACGTCCATTGCAGCAGGAAATCATCCAATGAATTAGGGATACACCAAACAATGCCCCACCATTTACAGATTCTACCCCAGATTTGCCAAGTGACAGGGCATTTCAGAAGCAAATGATCTCGCGTTTCTATTTTAGAGTTACAGAAAACACAAATGGAATTGGCGAGAGGGATAATACCTCGGTAGCATAATGCATCCTTGGTGGGAATTCCCCGGTAGATAGCAAGCCATAACCAGCACTCAATTTTAAATTGGATTAGGGATGTCCATACATAAGGTTTTTGACGAGTAAGTCCAGCACTTTTATAAATGAATTCCCTCCCATTCTTAACTGTATAGAGGCCTGCACGATCAGCTGACCAACACCACTGGTCATCTCCGCATGGTTGTATTCTTAGATCTCTCATCTCTGCCACAATTGTTTCTGCGTCTAGTAATTCCCAGTCCCGCAGTTGTCGTCGCCAGCTATTCGTCCATCGGGGTTGGGGGCCTATAGGTTGGAGGCAATTGTGCACAGACATATCTTGGCATGAGGATGCAGCAAACAAACGTGGAAATCGATCTTTGAATATCCCCTTTCCAGTTCAATTATCCTTCCAAAAGCTAGCGCGATCACCACTCCCAATATGAATACAGGCTCCATCCATGAGTGCAATTTTGGACTGACTCTGTATACTACCAGATCGAACGATATCCCTCCACATAATTGACGCTTTTGAAATATCAAATTGAGGATTGAGAGAAGAGTAAGCGATCTCACATTTATTCTTAAGGAGGGTCTTCCAGTCTTTCTCTTCAGTGTGGATATACACCCAGAACCATTTAAATAAAAGGCACTGATTCATCATGTTCAAGTCAATAATACCCATTCTTCCTAACTCACGTGGCTTTGCAATTTGTCTCCAAGCCGCAAGACATGCTTTTCTTGAATCATCCAATCCCTGCTAGAAAAAATTCCTCATTAAAGATATTAATTTTTTGCCCACCACAACAGGCATTTGGAACAGAGACATGAAGTATATAGGCAGACCAGAAAGAACTGACTTGATAAGGGTAACTCAACCTCCAAGTGAAAGATACTTGCCTTTCCAAGACTTAAGCTTCGCATGAAATTTTTCTACCACTGGTTGCCATGCCTTTTCTCTTTTCATATTGGCTCCAAGGGGGAAACCAAGGTATGTGATGGGAAGAAATTCAGCCCTACTATGCGACATATTGGCAAGTTGTTGCACTCTGTTTTGTCTTAAGCCAATTCCCACCATACTGCTCTTGAAAAAATTAATACTCAATCCGGAAAGGGCTTCAAAAATTCTCAAGCACCGCTTAAGGTTCAGAATCAGCCTATCTTCAGCAGGTGAGAATAATAAAGTGTCGTCGGCATACTAGAGGATGTTAACCTGAGTATTGTGTACCTCTATCGGCTTGATCAATCCCAACTCACTGGCTTTTGCAAGGATATATGGAAGACCTTCAGCCGCTAAGTTGAATAGATACGGGGATAGTGGGTCCCCCTGTTTCAACCCTCTTCCCATCTTGAATTCATCAGCAGGGGATCCATTCACAATAGCCATCAACGTCGATGATGAAAGGCACTCCATAATCCAACCACACCATCTATCTCCAAAACCCATCGCCTTCATTATCTCCAAAAGATAGTTCCAATTGATGGAATCATATGCCTTTCTGAAGTCGATTTGCCACATGATGGCCTCAGATTTATTTTTCCTCAAAGAATGAACAACCTCATTTGCAAATAAAGCGCCATCCATGATGTTTCTGCCTTCGATGAAGGCCGACTGCTGATTTCCAATTAAGGAGCTCATAACCTTCTTGATGCGTCTCGACAAAAGCTTAGATATTATCTTATATAGGCCATTGATCAAAGTGATGGGCCTATATTCATCCAGGGACTCGGCGCCAGCTTTTTTGGCAATCAAAGTAATATAGGCGATGTTGACTCCCTTGGGAAACCTGCCACTTTGATAGAAATCAGAAACCATATCAAACACGTCAGTTTTGATTAGATCCCAGCATTTTTTGTAAAAAGTGAAGTTAAACCCATCGAGTCCAGGGGCCTTGGACCCATCACAAGCCCATATAGCATCCTTCACCTCCTCTATTGTAAACGGCCTTTCCAGCTCAGCAGAGCAAGACATATCAATTCGCCTGAATGAAAGGGATCCAATTGAGGGTCTGAGCATATATGTGCATGAGTACAACTTGGTAAAACAATCAGTAACTTCCTCTTTAATTACAGTAGGCTCGGACACCATATGGCTACCAATCTTCAAATGCCCAATTCTGTTCTTCCTTCCCCTTACACATGCAGAAATATGAAAAAATTTTGAGTTCCGATCCCCGAGTCTACACCAACGAATTCGTGACTTCTGTCTCCATGTGGCCTCTAACTGCTTGAATTTAGCATCCAATTCAACCTTTAAGTCCTGTGCACGTTGAAATTCTGTGTGATAGAGGTCTCGGTGTTCCGCCACTCTGTCAGGATCATCAAGTTCAGATTGAATCGATTCAATGGTCGTATTGATATTCCCAAAAACCTCCCTGTTCCAGCGGGACAGGGATTTCCTCAAGAAGCTCAGCTTTTTTAACAAGTTATATCTTCCCGGGAACTTCTGACATGCCTCGCCCCACATGATCCTAATTTCTTCC
Organism: Turnera subulata; assembly: GCA_028386065.3. Classification (NCBI taxonomy): domain Eukaryota; kingdom Viridiplantae; phylum Streptophyta; class Magnoliopsida; order Malpighiales; family Passifloraceae; genus Turnera; species Turnera subulata. The sequence continues at coordinate 107,764 of JAKUCV010000783.1, forward strand.
ATGAATTTTGGATGATCCCACCATGCAGATAAGAACCGGAAAGGCCTTCTTCCCAGTTAGGCAGTTCTTGAGATAAGATCAACGGGCAGTGGTTGGATCCTTGTTTGCTGCCGGATTTCAAGAATAGAAATGGAAAGAGATCACACAAATCACCCTCCGCCATTACTCTATCGATCCTACTTGAGTATTTAAGATTTCCGCATGTGTAGAGCCTGTCAGTCAATTGGAATTCCACCAAATTGAGTCTATCAACGAAGCTCCTGAAGGACGAAGCCCCTCTATTAAGGACTCTGCCACTCTTACGGTCCATAGAGCAAAGCGTCTCGTTGAAGTCGCCCAAGGCCAACCAGGGGGCAGGGAATTCGGCCTTAAGAGCAACAAGATCCTCAAACATTTGAACCCTTGATTCCACATGCTTATCTCCATAAACACAACATATTGCGACCACAGCCTTAGTTTGCACGAACTCAGCTTCAATAAAGATCCAGTTTGTAGATGACTTTACCCGAGGTGCTTTAAAGGCATCAGAATCCCATATGCATAGTAGACCCCCTGCATTACCCACTGCGTCTATTGTAACAAACTCTATATTCCCTGCACCCCAAACTTTGTGACAGAAATGGAGGTTCACCCCACTACATTTTGATTCACTAATGAAAAGAAAGTTTGCAGCCATACTTTTAACCAAACTTCGAACCTGTTCTTGTTTTCTATAGGAACAAAGACCTCTAATATTCCATGTAATCAAGCTTATCATAAGAAAAAGGAAGAAGACACTAGGGAGTGTATACCAGAGTCTTAGGCCTCATCCCGAGACCTCGTCCAATCCGCTGCTTCCTTTAACACCAAATTCCCAACAATGCATTCGGTTGAACCCGCATCTTGATCTCTGTCCCAGCCAATCTGATCCCCAATCCTACATGTCTCACTAACCTCCATTGCAGTGAAGGAAACTGGGGTGGAGGAGCCACAATCCTCGCATATAACTATTCGTTGGTTGCTCTTTCGAATGTCCGAATCAGAGGGGGACATTTTGCTATTTGGAGTAGATATTATGCTCCATGTCTTGGATAGAAACTTGGTTCTTTTCCACTTTTTTAGCTGTATGGACTTGATTATGGCCGTCACTTTCCTCTCTACAATTTTCTGCAAGGAAGATTGGTCATACTCCACAGGGTCGTACAAGTCGCTCCAGAAGGATCGTGTTTGCAGGTTATATGATGGTTCAGATGGGGATTCGCAGTCAAAGGGTGCTTGTCTGAAAGGGTTTTTGTTTTTGGTGGTTGAACTCTGTGACGATGGTGATATTGGATAAGGAACCAGGGGTAATTCAGGAAAGGTCTTGGCACTATTAGTAATGGGCAAGGGGGTGTTTGACGAGCTAGTTTGGTCTGGTTGTGGTGTAGGTATGATTATTGGGCTGGGTCCATTGGGCTCATTGTTGTTTAAAATTGATGTAGGCTCTGTAATGGGATTTCTGGACGTGTCCGTTGGGTTGCCAAGATTAGAAACAGGATAAGACAACTCAGATGGGATTGATTTCGGAGAAAAGGATGGGGATATGTGTTGTGTCGGCTCATGCGTAGGCATGAGACGCTTGATAATAGGGCCTAAGTTGAATGGGTCTTGGGAAGATGATGCAGCAGACTCACTTGATTGGGAGGGTGATTTACACGAGGTAGCGCATGGTCTAGTCTGTCTGGAAGGAGAAGGAGGGATGATCGAGGTGGGTTTCGAAATCTGGCATGTGCGGTGAGACATACCATGAGAGACAGCGTCGTCGTTGCATGAGAGGGAGGAGGAAGACCATTCCCAATCCAAAGGATCAAATTGGGTTTCCATCACGCCAATGATATTCTGCTCACTGCCAATATTAACTGAAAAATTTCGATTAATAAAACCAAAATCATTGGTTAGAATCAGTACTTTGGCAACGTCCAAACGGGATTGGCTTCTTGTGTCCTGGCTGCAATCCACCATTACACCGACCCGTGCAGCAGCAGCCCCAAAGAAATCTTCATTCCATACGCATGGTGGAACGCCTCTAAGGTGCACCCAACACAACCTGTTAAAAGCGCGATCACCTGCCTTCCATTTTCTGATATCACTGAATATTTGAGTCAAAGCTGGTGGCTTATTTCTCAAGACTGAATGCAACTCATCATCTGTTTGGAACCTAATTAAATAAGACACTCCACCCATGGGGATAATAGATGCATCCTTATTGACGTTGGAGTGAACGATGGCGGTAAGACTACGAAAAGGGATAGGATTCTTCAGCACTGCCAACATGCATTGCCCAAGCCAGTTAGGTGAACCATCTTTTGGGATATAAATTTGTTCTGCTGGTGGTTGTGAAGTATTCTGTGTGCGAGGAAGGTCTTGTGCAGGTCCTTGAAGAATTTCGACATACGATTTGTTGTGGGTGCTCGAGCCAACCTGCTGTTGACGTGCATGGCCGTGTGATGTAGTATGGGCTTTGGTGTTGGCACCGTTCTGCTGAGCTCTGTTCCTGGCCAGACTTGCAACAAGACTTGTTCCATCCATTTGCACAGTATTAATCTTCTCTGTAAGATCACGAACATTTCCTGAACTCTTGAATCTGATGAAGGCAAAGCGGCTCCCCTTCTTATTTAACTTTTGTGGTATAAATACATCCATCACGTCACCGAATCTAGACATGACTAGATGAACATCAGTGGGAGTCCATCTACTTGGTAAATTCTCAACATAGATGCTGACAACAAGGTTATTGTCCATGGCATTTTGAATCACTTTCCTGCTCCATCTAGAAAAATACAGAGGTTTGGGGTTGATATGGCTGGGAGTGGGAGTTGGTTGGTTAGCGTTTGCTGATAGGTTAGGGAGCGGTTGTGTGGTAGTGTTTGGAGGCTGTATATTGCGGGATATGATGTTTATAGGTTGTCCGGTGAAGGGTTGACGATGAGTGGCGCTGCGGTGAGGGTGGAAGGGTGGTAGTCTGCCCTGAAGACCGGGGGACACCGGTTGGGAGGAGAAGGTTTGGGGGTGGAGGAGTTGGCGGTTCATATTGTTTTGGTAATTAGTACATTCATTCATTCTTCCTTCATTCTTCCAAAAACAAAACCCAAAACTCTCCAACAAGAAAAACACCATGTTGTTTTTGGTATGCGGATGATGCTTCTGCAACACACCTGGAGGACTTCATCGACCTTTTACTGATGAGAAATCCTCCAAAAGTCAGTCTCCATGATGAAATTAATCACTTTAAAAAAAAATGTGAAATAACTAAGATTCACTAATTAATGATACTTTCACTCTTTGCATGCAAGGGCATCCCGGCCAGGTGTGCTGCTTAACTTTGTTTGCCATCGACGTCAAACCCTCTTCGCAAGTCCGGTCGTCGCGTAGATATTCCCAACGTGCAGAGGTCCTGCTTGGATCTTCTTGGCATTCATAGATCATCAGGTAATTAGCCGGGAGGGAAAACCACCTTAGGGAATCAAGCAATAGTACGTTGGAAAACCACCATATATACTACTAGCTAGCTAGGGAAGTACGTACTGGGAAATTCTTGGCTTTGTAAGGGCTGGGCTTGTTCATAAACGACACTAGTCCAAGTGATTTAATCGTCTTGACAACCTCTATCTACAATGGATATTCTGGAGGCATGGAAGGTGTAGTGACGGTTTTCTTAAGCTTACCAGATGTGCCTGCATTTCTAAACTCCTAGAAAGTGTACCCCAATCGTTGAGTCCACCCAAATAAAACAGCGGCCTGGACAAAACCCTGAGTTTAGAAGTATCAAAAAAAGAAAAAAAGAAGCGACATCCTATGAAACGGCCCTTAATTTTATTCGAGCTAGCTAGGTAGCGGGGTTTATAGTTTGATTTATATATATATGATATGAGCTAATTGAAGGGTAAACTATAAAAATCAAACTAGCACGTATTAATGTTGTGGACCATTTCCATTATGGCTTCTCCTTTTGAGATATATATAGTAGCACATTAGCTTATTATTGGTTAGAGTAATGGGGACCAATTCTGGGACCTCAAGCAATAGCTTAGGCTTTTGGTTTAGATGATCACTTGACATTATTTAATAATGATCAAGTTGAAGGGCTTGTTGTTATGGATGGGTCACAAAAACTGCAACTCAATAGAAGAAATTACTCACTCGGCTGGTCCTCCAGGGTCATGATTGGATATTCTGTGTTATGGTCTATCTGATTAGAGAGGAATAGAAGAGTTTCTGAACTTTTTTTTTTTTTTTCTATGTGATTATCACATAGACTTCCCTTTCAGTGCCTCCTGTGTTATTGCAAATGCTCCTACGGAACTGGAAGGGTTTGCCGAGGAATTTGAACAATCATGCCAGTTTGCATAGAAATTTGAACAATTTTATGCATATTATGGAAAGTTCAATTTCATGTATGTCTTAATCGTGCCTTATTTTTAATGCGTATAAGCATGAATGACCTGTATATCACATGGTATTTATTAAGTAGGGAAAGGGGATGAATATAAACATGCACACGGGAATTTTTGGGAAAAATAAAAAGGTCAGCATATAAATCCACAATACTTATGCAGGGAAAAATATTTAAAACTAAAGCTTTCAAATAAGAAAATAGAATCCAAAAAATAAAAGGAACTTATACAAATGCATTATGAGAAAACCCATTGAATTACGTGATTATAGCAAGATATATGGCAATTAAAATTATGAAAAAATTTTAAAAATATGAAATATTTTGTCACATACAATAACTAAATAAAGGTTGCACTACCAATAGTACCAAAATTAAAAAATACAAGTATTAACGAAAGTAAATAAAGATATCCTTATAAAAATAATTAAACAAAAATATTAAACTATTATTCTATAAATAAGGTAAAGAGGGAAAAAAGCCCAAAAAAACATTAAACAAACAGGAAAACAAATAAAGAATTTATTAAAATGAAAAAAAATCATTAGTGGATGCAAAATTTTATTATAAACAAAATATATAAAACTAAAAATTATTAAAACAAAATAAATACTTCTAAAAAGAGTAGGTAAATATTATTTAAAAATTTATACAAGGTCACAAAGAGAAAAAAAGATAAATCACAATTCTTGTCAACCGTTTAGTAATGTAGTACAAAACGAAAAATGCAATATTAAGTTGTGCTTTTAAAGAGAGAGAGTTAAAAATATAAGACAAATTGGGAGAAAATATTGAATATAAAAATAAATGAAAAAAAGGATAAATTTAAAAAAAAATTGGGGAGAAAATTGGTTTCTAAAAAGTAAAGAAACAAGCACAAATAAAACAATAAAAAAACCATAGAACAAAATATGATAAGACACCGAAAATATCATTAGAAAAATTAATGAAGAAGAAAAAAAATACAATATTTATGGGTATACAATAACCGAGAGACTGTGTAACAGCCCGGGTAAAATTTGGATTTTTACCGGGACTGTTAAAGTCGTTATACAGTGATTTACCGAATGAATTAATCTTGGGTAATTAATTCACGGTAAACGGGAGTCGTTTTCTTTCGAAACCGAGAGTTTTTCCGCGCTCGGGAGTATCTTCCTGACTAACCGAGCCTCGGTTTTCAGTTCTGAGAGTTGGTCGATGCTCAGGAGGATTAATCGGACTTTCCGAGCCCAAGTTGTATTTTTGGACTCGGGACGGAAAATTCGAAAAGACGGGAGTATCCCTGCGTTTACGAGATCCCGACACGAGAACCCGGACCGGCCAAATGAGGCTTGCCCGAAGCCACCCTTTTTTCTCCTCTTCCCTTCTTCTTCCCCTTTCCCGGTTACATTTCTTCCTCTCTCCCGGTTTTTCCCAGCCGCGCAGGCCCCACTTCTCTTCCTTCTTTTCTTCCTTTCCTCTTTTTCTTTTTCTTTCTTTCTCCTTCTCTTCTTTTTCCCAGCCGCCGGCCTCCCCTCTAATTTTTCTTCTTCTTTCTCGTGAAACACCGGCCCTACCCTTCCCTTCAATCTTTTCTTCTATTATTTCTTTGTCTTTTCTTTTCTCTTCCTCCTTATCTCTTCTTCTTCCCCTGCTCATCTCCTCCCCAATTCCTCTGCACCCCTCTCTCTTTCTTCTTCCTCTCCCCTCACCGGAAACCCCCTCTCTTCCTCTCCTCTCTCCCTCACGTTCCCTTTCCCCTGCCATCATCATCTTCACCACTCTTCTTCTCCAACAACCAGAGCCATCCACACTCCCCTGCACCATTTCTTTTTCTTCTTCTCCTCTGCACATGACCCACCGCCGTCAGCCACTTGCCACCGCCTCCCCTGAGATCGCCGTCGATGGCCGTGGCCGATCCTTCTTTTCTCCTTCCCGTCTCCGGCGAGCCACTCGCAAGTGGGCAGCAGAGCAGTGGTCTTTCCTCCTCCCCTCGCCTTGTTCTTCCCGATCTGCCTCTCGGTCCACCGTCGCCGCCGCTGTAACCAGGAAGACACCACCGGAGGTCCGAGTTCGTGCCACCGCCGTGAACAGAAGGGCAGACCTCTCCTCCCTCTGCTCAACTACTCGTGCCTCGCCCTTCCCTTTGCCTCGCCCCGATCTACTGCACGCCGGCGCCGTTCCCGTGGATGTGAGGGTAAGAACACGTCGCGTCCCTTACTCCTCCTTCCTTCACAGTTTCTTTCTCTCTCTCTACCTGGATTTCTGTGAGTTTGGACTAATTGATTTTGATGGCTATGGGGGTGGATGATGGTGTCCTGTTGATTGTCGAATGTGATTGAGGGCGTTCCCGAGTGAGGCTTTGGCCGTGGATGGAGGTTGGACGATGGTGTATTTCGGTGATGTTGTTGACGATGAGATTCAGTAGGCAGAGGAGTTGCTCTCTCGGGTGATGGATACGTTGTAGATGGACGGCCTGTTGGAATTCTGGGGAGTTTCGCTGCTGTGAACAGTGCCTTGGCCGGAATCCGGCGAGCCCCGGGAATTTTCCGGCGAGACCCGGGCAACTCCGGCATGAACAGTGCGTTCTCCAACAAATGGGACTCGATGGATGGGTTGTTTTGGTAACCCCTCGGACTCATCTATATCATGGGCTCGGGTTTGGGCTCGGTGCACAAAAGGGCTCGGAAACGGGCCGATGTGCGGAGGCCCATGTTCTCGGGACGATATTAACGAACTCGTTTAACGGAACTAAACAACTGGACAGATTAATAATTAGCCCTTTAATTGAATTTGGTTAAAACAATTGATAATTATGTCTACAGTTAGTTGGAATATTATTCTTGCTAATTAATATAATTAAACAAAAGTTAATTTATAGTACGTTTTAATATTTCTCTTGGGCTAAAAAAAAAAAAGGAAAAAGGGCATAACGTTAATACTTACTTCCCACACAATCTAGACATCGGTTTTACTACTAATTCTGGAATACACTAGTAGTAATACTAAATCATGCATGTGCCTACGTAAGTAACGATTTTCTATTACTGATCCTAAATGTATTACGGGTATTTACATTATTAATTTTTTTTTAAATAATGAGATATTTGAATACCAGTTATGTTATCTTATTATCGGTAAATATAATGTTATCAGTTGAGTATAATAATGTGAGCTATGCAACCTACCATACTAGTATATACGGGTTTTATTATATTTGAGCCATAGTATTAATATTAGCTTTACCCTATTTATAATTACCGATTATATAAGAATATATATGTACTTATGAATATTCTTTCTTGCAACATTCCATTATAATTATTTAATGCCAAATATCGATCATGTTAATTTATGACCAGAGGAAATAATTCTATTTAACGATCTTAATTATCAAACATAATACTTATATGCCCATTATGATATATTTGTCGGTTGCACTATTTAAATTACTATAACTGTCGTATACATAATTATTATTTTTACCAAGAATAATTACTTTATAAAATGCTATCTACAAGTACTTTAAGGGGTTATAATTATTTTACAGCCGTAAAAGCATTGTTTAATGGAGACGGTTTTGGAACGACAATAACGATGTTAATTGTGGATAAGCCGAATAATAAATTAATCCCATGAATAAACCTTGATATGTGCCCGTAATGCTGTGTGTGTCTTTTTGTTGTTTGTGTACTTTTATTGTTTGTTTGATCTGCTGGAATGATTGTTGACTGTTACTTGATTGCTATGGAATTGTTGATGCTGTTGTAGAAACGTGTTAGTCCTGTGTATGTTGTGTTGGAAATATTGTTGAACTGTTTGATGTGAAAGATTGGTGGTACGAGATTGTTGATTGAGTGAGATTTGGATTAATCTGAGGAAATTGGAAATTGGATAACTGATGAAAGAGTAATGGAATTGGACTGTATCTGAGATGATATATTTGTCACTTGGAAAGTAGTGGTACGACTAGATGGTTAGAGACTAGTTCTGTGGTGTCATGGCCAGAGGGTTTGTTGATTGGGGTGTTGACCCCGGATTTGTGATATTGGGATGTTGATCCCGGATTTGTGATATTGGGATGTTGATCCCGGATTTGAGATATTGGGATGTTGATCCCGGATTTGAGATATGGGGATGTTAATCCCGGATTGTAGTGGGGCCTGCATCCAGAATTAGTTAATAACCAGGTACGACCCTAGCTTGTCCAGTGACGGGGCCCGGAAGATAAAATTGGTAATAAAAATTAATAAGTAATCATTTGATCTTGGATTTGATATGATTTAGTAGGATTCCTCTATCGTGTTGTTCGTGTTGGTTTTCTCTGTTGTGTTGTTTGAGTTGTAATCCACTGTTATGTTGTTTGTGATAGATTCATCTGATTGATGGTTGCATTACTTCGAAAGTATTGCGGTTGAATATATCACTGTCTATCTTTCGTCGGTGAGCGCTTCAGACTCACCCCTCGCCTGCGGGGTTTCATCCCGTAGGAGGAGATGTTTGTTGTACAGGCTTGGTGCATTCCAGACAGGCTGCGGCGTTATCCCTTGGACGGGCTTGGATCCATAGGTTGCATCTGTTACGCATACAGTGTTAGTGAGTCTTTAAGTCTTCCGCTGTGCATGTCTTCACTATTGTTGGGCCATTGGGCCGGATATGTTATTTATGTTGTTTGCTGTTTTGGGCCGTTGGGGCCGCGTTATTGTTGTTCACACTGTATGCTTGGGTTTATTTGGTTGGGTTGTCACAGTTCCGGCACGTGTTTACTGTGTACGGTAAATACGGGTCGGGACGTTTCAGACTGATATAATACAGTCATTTATATATTAAAAAAAACTAAAAAGTGTTTATAGATACGAGAAAGAAAAAAAAAAAAACACAAATGGCAGTGGAGCTTTGGGCGGCTTTATTCTGAATATTTTTTCTAAGTTGAGATTACTAAGAATTATCGTTCACAATTCTGGAAAATTATTAGAACAAAATAA